>CM044434.1:14164263-14178996 GCA_024363595.1 Xenopus borealis | reverse complement strand
CAAATTGGCAATTACTTATCTCCTATAAGAAAGTGCCCATTTGGCAGAAAACTGGTTAGGCTACACATGTCCTAATAAATATTTTTTTAATTTTTGTAAATAATTCTGCTACTGCCTTTATTGTAAAACAGGCATCACTAACCCATCGACTTTTCTCCACTTTTTGGTAAGCCCTTGGACTGGGGCATTTGTAGTGAGACCGCAGTACATTAACTTCTGTATTTTTGTATTTATTTATACTTTTGAAGCAGACATAGACATCTTTCTTTTTTGTTTGTTCAAAAAGAAAATATGGTAAAGTGTTGAATCATATTTTTCACATTAGTGCAATCGATTTAAAAGATATCAAAATACAGTAGCTGCAGTGTTTTGTCTGAATGTGTGCTTGTTCTGATCTGGCAGATCCTTTTGCATCTTCAATACAGTTATATTAATATATTACGATAGTTTCAGCAAAAATAATTTATTGTCAACTTGTCTGTTTATGGAGGCAGCCATTGAAATGTGAGTTCTGCGTTAAATGATCTGTGAACTCCTCAATATCTTCTAAGTCCTTCTATTTACAACAGAGGGTTCATTTGGTATTCGTTACAATACACAGGTTTCAGTGAGCCATGTGAACCAAATAGCATCACTATGCAAAGATTTGTACCATTTATAATGATATAATTCATGGTATATTCGTGGCTTTTGTGTATTATATAGTGTTATTATATAGTATAGTGTACCCCTACAGTAAATTGTAAAAATATTATGTCACTGAAGCAGTGGCATACCTAGGGGCAGATTTACTAAATTCACATGTATTCACATGAATGATTCGAAATTTGATCGAATTTTCAAAATGATTCAAATTCGAATATGCAAATTAGGAGACTTTGACCAGTGAATTTTTTTAATTCGATCGATTCGAATGATTCAAATAATTTGAATAAAAATCTATTTGATTATTCGACTATTCGACTATCGAATTACTTCCCCTTTAATTTTTTATTCAACTGCCTAGTTCGCCGTTTTCAACCTACCGAAGTGCATTTGGTGAATTTTGATCGAATTATAAAAATTTGATGGAATGGTTAAAATCGATTGATTCAAACGGTTTGATCGTTTAATCAAACACTTATAATTCGATCGTTTGACCAATTGACTTGTGGTAAAATCCTTTGAATTCGAAGGATTTTAATTCCCTACCTATTCACATGGTCGAATTTCGATTTTTTTTTCAATTCGAGATTCAACCAATAGTAAATCTGCCCCCTAGTGTGAGCCTGCCCCCACCTGCAAAAAATTCTTTGGAGGGTTCTGGGACAATGAAATCTCTACCAAGCTTCCACCTGCCCACTCCCCTGACACCCACTGACCCACTCTGCAGCCATCATGTGTCCTCCTCCCCGATCACTGGGGAAATGGTAGGAGATCTGGGCCCCCCTGACCATAGAAGCAGGGTCTGCATCCTCTACAGGACGTTACACTTTTTTAATATATTAGCTTTTAAACTGCCATATGGATGGGGCCTAATTTATTAAAGTGGTAGTATACACCTAAAAACACCTTTGCTAGAAATGGGCAATCAATTTACAAAAAAAAAAATCAGCATTTTCCTATTTTTAAGACATTCTAAAGCAATAATTTGAAAGATTTCCCCACCTTCACTTTGTTCAGAACTAGAGAATCCGTTGACAAAGGACTTGGGTCTTGCTGTTGAGGTATGTATTAATTAATATACAGATGACTCTGTGACTATATACTTTTGGACTAGTGAGGGGCGAATTCCCGCGATTCGCCGGTGGCGAATAAATTCGCGAAACGCCAGCGAAATTTCGGCAGGCGAAAATTCACAGAAAAAAAAGAGTCGCGCGTTTTTGACGCGTCAAAAGCGTGCCGCGACTCGTTTCGCAGATTTTTTGCCAATTCGCGAATTTCCAGAGAAATTGGCGAATTGGCAAAAAATCTGCGAAACGAGTCGGCCAAGCGAAACTGGGGAGATTCGCCCATCACTATTTTGGACTTATATACTGTATGTTATATTAAATTAGTATTATTTTGCATATCCTTTGTGTCTGTATAAATTATGTAATGTGCAGAGTACCTTCTCTATTGTATATTGGTTTATACTCTATTTAGAGCCTTTATATTTGCACCCTAGATTTAATTTGTTAAGAGCTCCCAGTAATTGTTTTTCAGTTTGTTCAGAACTGCCTATACACAAACAAACCTCTCCCTTATCTAAATAGCAGTCTTTCATTGAAGAGAATCTGGTTTCATATTCTTTTTAAGTGCCAGAAATCACAATAAACATATATATTTTTGCTAATTAGAACACTAGGCAAAGCCTTTCTTCATCAGGGGCTTCTAGGTGGACTGGTAATTAGTTTTATCAGCTCCAGCTGTAATAGGAAGATGGTAATGCTATGGAAGGAATCAGTATGGCGATTGGCAAAGCATTTAATAGTTATGTTCTCACTAGTGGTTGACTTTAAGCCTTAACGGAAATCCAACTTGTATTAATACGCTCAACTGTGTCACATTTCATAGCAAGTGACAAAGTGGATTTCTTCGAGGTGTGCTTGCCGGATGCACTTTGGAAATAAATGGAGTACTAACATATTCTGATTTCTGTTTATCGTTTCACTGCTCACAAATGTGCAGTTATTGGAACGTGACACTCCGGGATTGTCTATTTCAATGTGCAGGTTATCATTACTAAACTGCTTGCATGCAATGACAAATTATTACCTGCATAGCGATCGCATGCTCAAATATATGCTGCTTTGTAATTGTTCTTATTATCTGTATTTTTCTTCTCTAATGATGCTGTTGATGAAAGTAATGCTAATGAACCTTGCATTAAATTATCCCTCGTGTTCAACAGTTTGCAAAATGATATCATTCAGACAGAATAAATGCATTATTTGGCCACACTATTCAAAGCAGCAATCTGAATGATAAAGGGCTCAGCTTCGTGGCAGGGTATTGTCGTACAGTTAACAAAATGTGATAGGTAGCGTATATAAGGTGAAAATTAAGCAAAGAAGAGCTTCCAAAGCTCAAAACACATCACAGTACAATGCATTATGGGTCATGTAGTTCCTTCATGCTGTCTGCAAGCTGTGAAGCAGTTGTTATAATTTGTAACTGTGATGGGTATATTAGGGGTTTCTATATTGTGTGGGCCTCTTTATCATATTTTGGTTTTAAAGCCAAAATTTTTATCAATTTTTATCAGATTTTGGTTTTAAGAAGGGGAGATCTGTGCAATAAAAGATGCCCCACTCACTCCCCATCTTCTTTTCTGCTGATTCTCTGCACATCCTCTGTGCTGAGCTTAGGGGCCCACTCACAATATACAATACATATAGAATAGAAATGGCACAATATAAAGCTGATTAGTAAGTAATACAGATAACTAATACACTGAAGCACAGAAACCAGTGCAATTAGCACCAGTAATTAAAAATCAGTCCTGTAGTATTAGTTTTTAATAGAGGCCAAACTCATTTTCAGCTTGATAATGTGTGCTGACCCCTAAGCTTAGCTTCTCAACAGCTGCTCATAGGCCACTGAGCATGTGAGTGTCACAGACTCTTTCCAAGATGGTGACCTCCTGTGACAAGTTTGAAGTCCTGGATCATTGCTGCTATTGATGAGCTGAAACTTTAGGCTGGTGCAATAAGTTCTGTACTGTATATAAAATATGGAATTTTTAGCCATATTCATTTTTAGGATTTAGTTCTCCTTTAAGTACAGGTATGGGATCGATTATCCAGAAACTCGATATCCGGAAAGCTACAGTCTCCCATAGACTCCATTTTATCTGTATAATCCAAATTATTCTCTGTAATAATAAAATAAAATATAATTAAAGATTGAAAGCAAAACCAGCAAAACCAAAGGAAATATCCATTATCTGGAAAGCCCCAGGTTCAGAGCATTCTTGCTAATACAGTAGGTCCCATATTTGTAGAAGTTTTTTATGCTATTCTGCCTTTCTCTTATAATTCTTCTAGCCCAGGCTACAATCTCTCTATTTGACTTTGGTCTGAATGGAGGCAGTGTGTACAAGTGGCTACACACACAGGTGACCTTCCTTTTGATCTTATCATTTATAAAAAGAGCACATTTGATCAGATCAGCAGGGTAGTGAAGAGAACTAAGGTCAATGCCAGTGAATCATGCATTGGTTGGCATGGTTTGTCAACAGATGACATTTTCATACCTGCAAATTCCTGAACTGACCAACATTCATAGTACACAAATATGGTTGGGATCACTGGGACACCATAAAGAATGTAGCAAAAAAAATAAGCCTGGCTAGGGCAATACACCCCAAGTAAACCTCACACAAAGAAAAGTAATATGTGAACAGCCTATGTGAAATATTTAAATACAGTTTTCCAAAGGTTAATGGTAATATTGCAGGAATCACTTAACTACTTAAGATTGCTTCTTCTCCTCTAACCCACTCAGTCCCTTCCTTGGGAATGTACATTGGCTGTTGGCTACTGAGTATGCTCAGTTCTTCTCAGCTCAAATTAATAAACACCTCCTTCAGTCTAGCAACCAATAACGAGATAGCATGCTGGTTCCCAAAGAAACCCATCTCTAGTGGTCTGCTCTCATTTTTCTCCTGATCTCTTCTCCTGAGCTCAGCTTAACCATTAGAGTGCTTAATACAAGCAGTAAATCCTGCCTGTGTAAGCCTGCATTTTGTATAGGATGAACTATACAGCACACATGTACTACTAGCAGTAATGTGATGATGTGTCAGAGGAAAAATTGCCTGCAGGGCGAAAGCTGCTATTTGTTTTTGGAAAATGTTATGGTGCTGTTGAACAGAGGGGAGTATATGTACAGTGTACAATCTGGTTTGGGTGGTGAAGAAGTGACCCAACTTATAAACATGTAGAGTTTAGATGTCCTTTAACACAGATGTTATTCACATCCCTCATGCTAAGCACATAGCACTGCCTTAAAAGGATGGTTCATCTTTAAGTAAACTTTTAGCATGTAATAGAATGGTTAATTTACTTTTTCATTATTTCTTTTTTATAGGTTTATAATTATTTTCCCTTTTCTTCTGAATCTTTCCAGCTTTCATATAGGCTTACTAACCCCATCTAAAATGCAAATGCTCTGTAAGGCTACAAATCTAATTGGTGCAGCACCCCTGATGGTAACGTGGAGCAGTCACACTGCATATACATAATATAAATATAAATCACTATTTGTAGCACTGACAACCATGAATCTATGCTGCCATATGGATTGCCCTGTAATAAACACAGTAGTGTGTCTAAAGGGGTCCTTTAAATGTCAAATTAGAAACCCACAAAGGGAAAAAAAATTTTTGGAAACAATTAATCAATAATGAATTATTGAACACTTATGTTGTCATAGATTCTAGTCTCTTATTACAATTTTAGAGTTAGCTTCCCCTTTGATTTTATTCATACTGATACATTGGTATAATTTTACCTCTTCTGCAAGAAAGAAGTAAAAAAAAATTTTGGGGGTAAAAAAAAAGTAAAAAACTTGAATCTTATTGCTTAGTTTCCTCTTCCATATTAAGATAACATCCTGAATAATTGTTAGTATTGAGCTTGACAGCAGAACTTTTCTTTAAAAAGAATAAAAAGAAAGAGAGAAATCTATGAAAGGCTGGATGAGAAATGTCTTTAATAAAAGTAGCATGTGTTGTAATCTGAATAAATATTACTTATTCATGTATTTGTTATTGTAGGTATTGGTTAGAATTTGTAATGCTGTAGGTTTGCTGGAAAATTAAATTTTAAAATTGTAGCAGTATGGAAAGACCAGACATACAGTGTGAGCCAGGACAGTAGAATAAACTGATTTGCTCATCGGAATAAACTTGTTAGGAAGACTGAAGAGGGATTCCAACATTCCATCATAGGCAGTTTTGATTTGAATCTGTTTTATACATGGGCGGAAAAGCTATAAATATTTTTTGTGATAGTCTGGGAAGATAAACCAAAGTGATATAAACAAGTTCAGCTGAAAGCTTTCCGTGGCATGATCTTTTATATTAGGAGATTAGCATTGGGCTCTAGTGATGGGCGAATTTATTCAGCAGGGGAGAATTCACGGCTAATTCCTGCGATTCGCCGCTGGCGAATAAATTTGCGAAACGCCAGCGAAAATTCGCATGGAGAAAATTCTAAAAAAAAAAACGAGGAAATTCGTGAATTGGCGAAAAATTTAGCGACTCGTTTTGCAAATTTTTTCGCGAATTTCAGCGAAGCGAAACTGGGTAGATTCGCCCATCACTATTGGGCTCTCTAGTTCATATAGTTTACCCATTGTTGATGGATGATGTTCAGTTGTTCAGGGGATATATCATGTATTGCATTATAGATACTAAAGTTCGGTTTGATTATTATGATTGATTATTAGTATTTTGATTTCTGATAAGTAAGGCTTTCCTACCCAAATGGTGCCTCTAGATATGCGTAATAATCAAAAGTGTCTCTAGATATTTACCTGTAGTAGGAGTAGAGAGATTGCTAAGAATAATCGTTATAAGCTAAGTATTGATATTATGGCCTGTCTGGGACTATTTATGCTTTCTTCACGTTTCCCCAATGATGCATTGTGGGAATAACATAATAAAATATGGGTCCGGCTTCTTGGGGGGTACAGCAGTCAAG
Source organism: Xenopus borealis (assembly GCA_024363595.1). Classification (NCBI taxonomy): domain Eukaryota; kingdom Metazoa; phylum Chordata; class Amphibia; order Anura; family Pipidae; genus Xenopus; species Xenopus borealis. Next base: position 14,172,328 of record CM044434.1, on the reverse strand, counting down.
GAAATGGAAGAAATGAGCCATTTGCATGGCGCTGTGGTTGATCAGCAGTGTGGCCATTCATGCAGGAATGATCCAATTTTACTTGCTAGCAGGGCCCACTATTTAGGGAGGCCAAGTGATCTGTGTTCTAATTATTGTGGCTTCCAGGGAGGAGGGACTTCAGGTCTTTGGTAAGCTGACTGGAGGATTGGAGTGGCGGCGCATGCTCAGTTGGAGCAATTTGCCTGTTTGCAACAACTGTGCATGCGCAGAAATGGACGGAAATTGCCAGTCTCTCAGATAGCTTACCGAAGACCCGCAAGATGGCTGCGTACAACTCTGCTGCCTGAATCTGCGCCGAGGGGTAAGTATAATGAATAGGGAATTTCCCCGGGGGGGGCAGTTAGGCTAGGGGGAGGAGGGGGAGTCTATGTGGGGTTGGGGGTACAGGTTTTTTTATTACAGTGTTGAATTAATCTCCATTAATGCAAGAGAACCAGGAAGAAAGTACTAGGCAAGCAAGGGAACCACATGTGGTACTGGAGTGGAGAACTAGAAGCATGGTCAAGGTAAAGGCTGGGTTATTACCAATCGGGCAGTACTGTACAGAATGGTAAGACAAAGCAGAGTCAAGGTCACAAGCCCGGTCAAACACCAAAACAAATCAGGGAAAGGCAGAGTGAAACAACTACAAAAACCACTAGAAAATAACACCCGGTGATAAATAGTCTAAGTAAATAGACCTTTAAGTTGGGCAATGATTTTAACACAGAGAGCCCCTTAAATATTCATATTTCCTGCCAACCAATAACATCATGTTCAGCACTTGATATAGGTGGAAATATTCAATGTGTGAACTCCGAATAATATGCACGTCCCCGTCGCACACCCCACATGACCACCAAGGTTATTACAATTAGCAGTTGGCTGAAAAAGTATGGTGCGGCCAGTCTAATTATTCTTTCCAATATGAAAATATCCCAGTAACACAGACTGCTAGCAAAGTGATGTATTTACTATTTTCAGTAGAGGTTATACTTGCAAAAGATGGTCCAAGTATCTGGAATCTTTAGTATTAAATGTAAATTCTATATATTCTATATTTTACCCTCGAATCAGGTTTTCCATCGAATGTCTCAGATAATTCTGCTGTTACAGGTTCAGTAAACTGATTGGAACTGAGGCCAGTTTCCTTCTCTTTCCTCACCGTCCAAGGATAATGACAATCACAATGTGGTGAACCCCTTGTTATACAGTGCATCAGATTTTCATCTGCCTTTGGAATTATTTATGTTGACTCATACATAATGATAAAAGGAATATCAATAAAATGAATATCACAAGCAATATTATTAAACTGTACTGATCAGAGCAATAGGAATAAGTGTAACTGATGTTCCTTTAGCAGCTATAGGAATGTTAGTGCAAAAGGGTTTCTCCCCACCTCAGTACGTTTTAGTTACAAATATATTTCCTGTTTCTATGCCTTCTGCTAAATGTAACCTCAGGGTACACCTTGCTCCATTTATTTAAAATATTTATTTACAGGGATAACATATTCATTTTCCTTAGACAATAATGGATCCCCCGTGTTTCCCTCCACTTGCTTTCCCCGTTCTGCTTGTTTTTCCCACCTAGCGATTGTCACACAGGGATTTGATATGTATATTACATTCTACTGAAAGTACGCATAGCAGCCTCTTCCGAGATTACTGATGTAACCTTTGGAGTCATTATGCATTGTATTCTCAGGGATAAACAGGCTCATCACTACATAGAAAGGTGCCCTTGAGTAACCAACCACAAAATCCCCTATTTGCAGATTTCACTGAACAATGGTGAGAATGTATTTCTAAATATGTTACTGAGGTTTCTGCCTTCCACAGAAACGTAAATGTTATAATTTGAAGTGACTTGGAGTGAATTCGACTTCATGTTTGAAAATGTATTTTGAGTACTTATGTTACTGATGCTCAAGGCAAAAGTATCACTATCTTTAAAAGAGAAGGAACGCTTAGGTGACTAGGGGTGGCATTTTGTTAGGTACCCCCTCACACCAATCAGTTTAATGGCTTTTGATACTTCTTTATTAATAATCACACTGGCCCAAGGTTGATTACTGTAAGGTAGGAGGCTGCCATCATCTGTCTGGTACACAGGCTTGGCACAAATTTGGGACAGTGGATGTGCTAAGCCTGAGGATGCACGGGAACCAGATGTGAGATGCCAGTCACCTGCCCTGTGAAAATCAACGCTGGCTAGTGTCTTTCAAGTAAACAATTAACCAGTGTCTGCCTAACAAACTGAAGCCCTCCCATTGACTTAGGGTTTTGTGCACCATTGAGTAAACTTTTAGTATAATGTAGAGAGTGATATTCTGCGACAATATGCAATTAGTTTAACATTTTTATTATTTGTGGTTTTTAGTTATTTCAATGTATTATTATTCAGCAGCTCCAGTTTGAAGTTTCAGAAGGCTGGTTGCCAGGTTCCAAATTACCCAAGCAACCATGCATTGATTTGAAAAAGAGACTAACATATGAATAGCAGAGGGTCTGAATAAAGAGATGAGTAATATAAAGCACCAATTACTGTAAATATTGTAAATGTGTAGTATTATAGAACATTCGTTTTTGTGGTCCTATCTGAAAACTGGAAGTAGTCCGAAGATGATGGCAAATAATTAAATATGTAGGGGCAGATTTACAAAATTCACGTGAATAATTTGAAGTTCGATCGAAATTTTATTCAATCCGAATCTTTGAACATGCAAATTAGACCATTGAATATTCGAATATTCAAATAAAATTTTATACGAATATTCGAATATTCGATGGTCGAATAACTTCCCCTTTAAATTTTTATTCGACCACCTACTTTACCAGGATCAAGCTACCAAAGTGGGAATCATTAGCTGAGATCGAATAAAAAGAATTCGATCAATTGAATTGCGATAAAATCCTTCACATTTGGATTTTGCTTTCCCACTATTCCCATGGTCAAATTTCGAATTTTTTTTTTATTCGAAATTCAACCATTAGTAAATCTGCCCCATAAAGTAGAATAACTGAAACGTTGGCTAGAATTGGTGGTTTTATAACTTATAAAAGTTCTGTTTTTTTAAAGCGATTCTGTCATGTGAAAACCTTTTTTTTTTTCAAAACGCATCAGCTGGTCCAGCAGAAATCTGCACTGCAAACAGTTTCACAAAACAGATTTTTTTTATATTTCATTTTGAAATCTAACATGGGGTTAGACATATTGTCCATTTCCCAGGTGCCCCCAGTCACGTGACTTGCGTTCTGATAAACTTCAGTCCCTTTTTTAATGCTGCTCTGCAAGTGGAGTTATATCACCCCCTCCCATTCCCCCCAGCAGCCTAACAACAGAACAATGTGAGGGTAACCAGATAACAGATCCTTGGTACATATGAGGATAACACTCAGTAGTATCCATGTCCCATTGCGACTCCTTCAGTTACAGTAAATTGAGTTGGAGAAACTATAGCCTGCCTGAAAGCAGTTCCATTCTGAAGTGCTGGTTCTTTTTGAAAACACATGAACAGGCAAAATGACCTGAGATGGCTGCCTACATATCAATATTACAACTAAAAATATACACTTGTTGGTTCAGGAATACAATGTTATATGGTAGTGTGAATTATTTGCAGTGTACATAATGCGATTTAGAAATATTACACCATACAAATCATGACAGTATCCCTTTAAAGTTGAACCACCCCTCTAAGCTTTCCAGAATCCCTGTTTTGACCCAGTTGTATAGATGCAAATGGTACAATGGAGTTGGCAGTTGAACAATATGTCACACCAATACAAAATTTGGCTTCATGCATTGGCACTGTAATGCTAAGTAGTCAATGAAAAAGAAATCAAAACATTTGTGAAAATGATTTGCGCAATGTTCTCCCAGCAGACAATACCCTGGAAATCCATGTAGCATAAAGCATTTAATATACAGTGGGCAGTAAATGAGTGACAACTTAAAAAGAGGTGCAAATTTGCCAATTAGATATAAACATGTCAAAATCTCTTAGAGCCAAATTTTCTCAAGTAAGTTGATATAAAAAGCTTGTCAGACTTGAAAAGGATTTTGATGTGCATACTGATGAAAGACACTTATCTTATTGCCATTTAGAACTGTATAACAAGAACATATTCTTTAGTTAAAGTGAGACTTCATTACTGGATCCTGGAAAAAATAACCTCTTCATCACTGGATGCAGATGTCAGCAAAACAAAGTTTGAACAGGGTCTAGTTTAATCAGTTTAATAATACCTGGTAGGCATTATTTACTAAACACACCCTTTGAAAAATAAACTGATTGGATATGGGTTATTAGACCTTTTGCAAGATCTGCAACTATTATTCCATATGCAGCATTAATAAGCAGACCATTAGGGTCTATTTACAATACCCCATGCAGGGTGCAAAGTGCCAAAAAAAAATCTGCCATTTTTTTGGCACTTTTTTCACTGCATTGGGTATTGTGCAAATATCTGCACGGCCCTGAGCTCCATTTTGGAATCCAGAGACCTGCAGAAAGCACTTTGAATTTAACACAATGAGGTCCAAAGTAGACTGGAGGACATGCAACACCCATTGCAGCCCTTCCTTACTGCCTACCATGATGCAAGGCCAGATTTTTTCATCTGCCAGCCAGTGCAGAGTGCAACATCCAGGGGACATAAGTGCTTAGGAAATGAGCACTAAGGGATGCAGCATTGCACTTGTGTCCCTCGGGGTCTTATTTACTATTTCACTGCCTCAAAAGATAGAGCTATTAGAGGTGTCCAAGCAAGCTGTAAGAATAGGGATCTACAGCACCAAGCACCTACTAGTATTCCATATTTTGTGTGCCTAGCCCTATAATTTGTGTGTCTAACCCCATAACATTATGTGTCTAACCCCATAGCTTGTGTGTCTAATGCCATAACTTGTGTGCAGTGAAAAAAACCTATCAATTTTTTTACATTTTGCCATTTTGTGAATTTTTCGGCAAAGAGAAACAGAATAGATTTGCTCATCAATAACCAACAATACTGCACTAGTGAATGTAGGCAGTCTGTATTCATCAGGAAGGCATTGGGCTCCATTAAGGACCTGAGCACTCACTGTCCATCAGGGTGCAAAGTATAATAGCATGGGTGCTTATACCTGTTTTTTTTACACTTTGTACACTTTGCATTCTGCTCAACTACTTCTAAATGCCCCCTAATGTGATGCATCTCTTGCCTAGTTTTTTGTTGATGCATAATTCCCTTTTAATATACAAAATAATGAGCAGCACCGTTACTCACACTAGTAGCTTTACCCTAGAATATACTCCACATGAAAGATATGATTCTTATGGGGTGAGCCCTCGCAACAGTGTGGCAGGGTGCTGTAACTGTATAGAGTGGACAATAATTGGGCTCCAGTGGTTCTTGCAACTTAAGTATACAACTGATGTATTAAAGAATGTAATCCACAAAGGAGAATAGCACCAGAGCAGACCACAACATAAAGTTGTCAGTACATACAGACAATACTGACCAATAGCAGAGTCTTTCCTCTTTTAGTGTTTGAGATGGGGATACCAGTCCACCAATAATTTCTCTTGTTTTGTGGAACCTCATGTGTTGGCTCCACATGGGCAGAACCATCTGGCCCTAAGAAGCACATGGTTTTCCCTTTTCTATTACAATATGCTATCACCTTCAGGCCAAGCCTGGGAAAGCTAGGTCATACTTTGACCCAGGAATTACTCCCTCTATAGACAAAGGGTCTCCTTTGTGACCAATCCTTATGGGAATGCATTATAAATGGGGAAAACATCAGTTCACCAAAAAAATCATATCATCAATCTATGTAGACTGAGACTCAAAAATATACACCCACAATAACTGGCACCTTAGTTTTCCAAGTGACCCAGCTGAAGATAAATATACAGTGAGCAACTTTTCTTTTGATAGTCTATTAGTCCATTTCTAATGTACAGTATATTTACATGTACATTGGTGCTGGTATATCTCTTTCTGTAACCGAGACATAATCCATAGACTAGAATGAAACAGCAATAAATGGCCATAAGTAAAATTGACGGTTATACTGAAGACTTTGAATAATGTCCTTATCCAAGGAATCAGATATTGTTCTGGTAACTCAATAAAAAACATTTTCATTCTTTACTGTTTGCTTAAAGAGATAATATACAGCAGCTAAGTTACAATAAATATACAACGAATGTATACAAAATACATTTGTGAAACAGCAAAAATTTGTGAAACGTGAAACATGTTACTCACCAACCCTTTGGATGTTGCTCCCAGTGACCTCAAAGCATGTGCTTATTTTTTGCAAGTTTTGGTTGCATAAATACCGGGTGCATCGCAAAACAGAACCTCCTGTAGATTGCCAGTCCACATAGGGGCCACCAAATAGCTAATAAGAGTCCTTATTTGACACCCCAGTAAGTTTTTGCATGCTTGTGTTGCTTCCAAATTTTTTAAAAAGTTTTTTAATTTTAATGTTGCTCACAAGTAATAAAGGTTGGGGACCCCTGATCTAGGGTCTTTCCATATTATAGCCGCAAACATTCTGGTTTGATGTCCAGTAGAAGCATACAACACCCTTTATTCATTAGAAATTCCTTTAAGATTAAGGAAACAATATACATGTGCAATGTTCACTTTTCTCAAGTGCTCTATGTGCTCTAGGTGCTCTGACAGCCTCCATGCTTTATTTCATAGCAGCACTAGAGCCACAGATCGTTTATTGACAAAAACAGCTTGCTGTGTCATAAATAATCACATGCATAGTTTAGATGGCCAATGAGGGTAAAGAAGATGAAGAATGTCATCAATTCCATCCTTTTCAGAACCCCTGTGTGTACTGTAGCTGGTCTGTCAGATACACTATCATTTCTTTTTTTAGCTGCAATTTTTTTACTCTCATTATAATAACCACACCATGCTATACAACGGTTTGTAGTCTTAATGATTCCAGTAAAAGGCCAGATTCACTTCAGGGAGAAAAAGTTTTATCATTTGAAAGTTTTGTAAAAAAAAACTGTATTCTATTTGAGATGCAATTCAACTCTGAAAAACTTCTCTAACTGTTTATTATGAGCATTTTATATGAGCATTTTATTGAAGTCTATGGGGAAAACTGGAACTGAATTAGGAGAAAAGTTTCAAATTTTTTAATTGAATCTTGTCCATGAGTTATCATGTGATAAACCACTCACTGGCTCAAAGTTGTACACATCAGTTGTCAACACATGTATAGTAATGAGCAAATTTTTTTTTGTCAACGAATAGTCGCGTGGAACAGCGCCACATTGTCTCACAATATGTTACACATGCGACATAAGATGTCAAGTGGTAAACAAAAAAGTTGCAGTAGACTTCTCTGTTTCACAAATTTTCTCATAGTTTCACAAATTTTTCAGTGAAAGATTCACTTATCACATTCACATATATCAATGAAACCTGTGTGAATAAAGCTGATTGTGTTCAACTTTACTTTATTGGAAAACTATGAGGGCAATGAGCATAATAACCCAGTGATTTTCAACCTTGTGCCTCCAGCTGTTAAGAAACTACAAGTCCCACAATGCATTTGCCTGACTGTGGCTGTCAGACTCCTTCATTGCATTGTGGGACTTGTAGTTCCTTAACAGCTGGAGGCACAAGGTTGAAAATCACTGTAATAACCCATGTAAATCATTTCTCCATAATAGCAAAATGATGCAGACAGTTATTTATTGTGCTAGAACAAATCATTCTAGTGTAGAAAATTATTACATCATAAATTGCCCATAATATTTGGGAACAAGTACATTGCTGTGTTGAGCAGCTGTATTTCACCTCCTCCATGCTTATTCAAGTGAAAATTTCCCCACTGTAATTGTATGTGAAAAATATACTAGTGAATCTTCACAGAGAATTTACAACACGCAAAAAAATTAACACATTTCTTCCTTCAGGTGATCTTTGGCTGTGTTAGACAAAAAGAAAAAATTCACACTTCAGTAAACCCACCCTTCAGGGGCAGATTTAAGTGAAAATTTGAATAACTTTTAAAA
>CM044434.1:14111137-14151915 GCA_024363595.1 Xenopus borealis | reverse complement strand
ATATATATACATATATATTATATATCGAGTAAGAGAGAGAGAGAGAAAGAAGAGTAACAACTTAGCTAAAAATGGATATGTCAGGTCTCATTATTCTGTTGTAATATTCAGCAGCATTCATGTGAAACTTTTGGAATGTAAATAAAAAATGCAAGCAAAGTATTTCAAATGAAAAAGCAATATAAATCACATCTCTGATAAAGATAAAAGAGCATGCCTATACACATTTAGCATATATTCATCATATTTATTTGCTGACATATCCTGAGTATGTCAAATGTTGTAATGCAGGCACTTCTTTAAAACTGTCTAGGGTGTTTGAGCTGCAGCATACTTTGTTTTATATGAAATAGAGCATATTTGCACTATATGTTACTGATTTGATGCATTTATTCATCTGATGGTAATTATATTTTATTGACTTTGATCTGTGTGGTCAGAGGAGTTCTTATTTGTGTGCCTGCTCAATTCCACTGGTGATTATAATTAAATGTACACACAACAAAAAGGCATGGTCATGTCAGAGGGAGCTGGATGTAACCTTATGCATACACAATGTTTATTACAAAGAAAATAAATAAGTATAATAGAACATTGGACAGCAGAGGTCACTTGAAGGACGCTCCCAAAAACACATCAGATTTCATCAGCATGAGTTCTTGAAGGGTTGCCTGGGTCAAAACTTCCTGCCTGGCTTTCCAGATTAGGAAAACCGGGCAGGATTCCCAATGACTGACACAGCGATGGACCAATTGCTGATTGCCGCATCATAGCCCCGCCCCCAATGGAATGACATATTATGTCAAAATCCACCCCTCCACGGCCCCACCCCCTGCCTAGTCTTCACAAAAGGTGGCAACCCTACCAATTTCTAATACCCGGACCTGACCCAAACCCGCAGCCCGCGACTTGAACCACAACCTGCATATTTAACCACTTTCATCTGTTACCCAACCCAGACCCACAACACAACCATCAAACAGAAATTAATGTTTCAACATTAAAATTGGGTCGGAGACAGAAAGAAGTTGTGTAAAATTTTTAAAGGAATAAAATATAGACAATATAACATAAGATATAATAAGAAATTTCAATGAGTCCCGTAACCTAACCCGTGAACAGCAGACCCGCATCTATATCTACACCTGAAAATAATACCTTATTCTGCAGGGTACATGCTTTTTCTTCTTGTCTATAAGGAACAGTACATTGGACAAAGAGAATGCGACTTTAAATGTTAATGTATTAACTTGATGACCCCAGTGGATTCCCTGAACGTTTCCTGATTGGTGTGTTTTTGTGTAGCATCCTACTAAGGTTGCAGACTGTGTGAACATTATTTAGCGGGATAATTATTAGAGCAACTGAACAATGTATTACTGATTTGATTAAACAGAGACTGCAAGCATTTGATATTTCATGAGGCAGCACTCAGCACTGTTGCTTGGGGTTAAGAACTACCTTTACTACAAGCCCTTTCTACAGGAAGTGCATTGAGGCGGCCAATAGCAGCCCAGTCTGAGAGAACCATAATGAAAGAGAAAGGGAGGAGCCAGTCAGCAGAGGAGTGCAGTGCTGGGAAACTTTAGAGACTGGGAGTTGTGTGTTACAGCTGGTTTAGTGACCAGCCAGAGAGAGAGAGAGAGAGACTGCTATATCATTGGGGTAAAGCTACCAGGGGAGAATACAGGTGAGGAAAGGTTTTTGATTTGCCTTTAACAAGGGTCAGTTTTATGTAAATTTCAACATGAATGATCTGGCTGGGGGGAGAGTATTTTTTTTTCAAACACAGAAATCAGGGAATTACCATGTTTTTCTTGAGCAGGGGTTTTGAGTGCATAATATGTTTTTTAAGGAATCAATGATCAGTAAAGAATCATTTAGTTTTTGAAAAAGAGGCTGCAGAACAAATTGCTGATATCGTAATGTTAAGGTAAGAAACACACTATAGAGAGGCCAGGTTATCAAGTCCATTTGTACCAAATACATTACAACAGGATCTGACAGGAGTGGACACTTTTACCAGGAATTTCAGTTATAAGGACGGTTACTCCCCTGAAGGGTGTAGATCTTGTTATAAAAGTTTAGGCAGCTCTGTTAATAGAACGTCATCGTCATCTATTGGTCAGGAACCTTAATGGGGCTCGGTTTATTATTCAAGTGTGTTATTCTAGCCATTACAAAGTCATAACATTTAAAATCACACTTTTTACTTTACAAAGGGGGTATTACATGAGATTCAATATAGCATTTCTTAGGCAATATAAAATGTATTTTGCAATGGATAGTAATACAGTATTTACTACATAACTTACCTTTGACTCTTTTAAGAAAAGGAATGTTATTTCATATGATGAAGCAGAATACGATTTATCAAACTGACTGACCAGACCTTGATTTAAACCTCTGAGGAATCACTGCATAGAAACCATTATGATATCATAATATCTAGTGATAGGGAAAGAAAATGAATACACTATAGGTACTGTATACTCAGATACTAATATCCAGTAGGAAGTTTTTTTTTATATTCAAATATCCTGCTCCTTGCCTATCCCAAGAGGGATTATCACCATTTAACAAACAATGGTTTCCCTCCAGAAAAGGTTTATTATACTTATGAGGTTAAACTAGTTACAGTATATATATATCTGTAAGTCTACCTGTATTTCTCACCTTATGCTTTCCATTGGAAAGGACTGCAAAATATTATCCCATTCCCTGGGTTTGAATTTGTGGCTTTCTGTCCGTACTTCTAAAGAGGGATGCACTGAATCCATTATTTTGGATTCATTCGAACCCCCGAATTATTTGCAAACGAATTGCCCAAATACTGAACCAACTCCTAATTTGCATATGCAAATTAGGGGTGGGATGGGGAAAACATTTTCTACTTCCTTGTTTTGTGACAAAAAGTCATGCGATTTCCCTCCCTGCCCCTTATTTGCATATTCAAATTAGGATCCGGATTCAGTTTGGCTGTGCAGAAGGATTCGACAGAATCTGAATCCTGCTGAAAAAGGCTGAATCCTGGCCAAAATCCTGGATTTCGTGCATCCCTACTTCTAACCCACAGCCAACGGTGTAGACATAGGATTTCATTGTATTGAAAAGTACCTACTACAGATGTTATTTATAAATTACAGGGGCAGGACATTCCCATAGATATCCAAGTAAAGACTACATACAGTATATATTTACCTCGCATATGCTTTAATAAGGTATTCCTGTTTGCCAAGCATCTGTGATGCCTGTTTTCCAGTCAACTTCTTTCTTTGGTCTCTACACCAAATACAACAACCAGTGGCCTCTTAAGACTCCATTGTGCCCCTTTTCATGACATGAGAAAGAAAAATTGTTTTGTTTGCTCTTTAGTAACCCTACAGGGATAACATAAAGTCAGAAGTTTCTATTAAACGTTTGTACTTCTGCTTAGTAGTAAGATATTATGCTTTACTAATATTCAATCAGATTGCATAGTGTTCTAAACAACAAATTATTATCCTTTTGCCATTTGCTGGTTCTCATTCACTACTTTGGACCCCAACAAGGGAGCTCATCCCTACAGTGTGGTAAGTGTTGCACTAGCATGATCACTATTAGCACCAAAGTGGGGTACATTGTTGCACAACATCTCAACCTCGAGTTATACAGCTTGCGGTAAAACAAAAAATGCAACCAGAAACATGTCTTAGGCCACACAGAATGGGAAAAATAACAGGCACTTAATCACATTTTTCCAGTAGTGCTGTTCATAATTCTTACCCACTATTCTTTCGTTTTATTATTATTATCTGGCAGTGTGACTTGTAAAATACAGTGTCTCCGCTCCCTATTACCTACTTTTAAATATAGTTTAAGTGTCCCAAAATGCATGTTTTATATTATAATTATGTGTGCATTACGAGATAATAAAACTGAAAAACATAGCTTTCTTTGTCATGTCTTAACTAATGTGTCAAAGTATTCTATTCATACAGGCTTATCATCATAAAATAGGAAACATGCAGACCAAAATGTACTTTGAAAGCATTTGTGCAAGCAAAATAAATGCTCATGATGAGCCTCAATTTCATAACTGTGCCCTGTCATTTTCCCAAAGTATATAAAACACTTTCCTGGAGAGTTCTAAAATAACACGCTGCCCTTTAAAAGCTGTAATGTCAACCTTCTGTAATTGTCAATATACATGTATAGCTTATGTCCGCTGTCAGCACCATGAGGAAACAAAAATGCAGTCTTGGCATGTGTCCTCGTTGTGTCCTTAAGTTACTTTTACTACTAGATGGCTAGACTTTAAAAAAAAAAAAAAAAAAAAAAAAAAAAAAAACATCTGGTGTTTCTCTCCTAGAAGCTCCTATGACAATAAACTATTTATAAATATTTATGTTAAATATCACTAATACTTACCCAACTTACATAAAATTATTTTTAAAACCCTTATGGATCACTGTTTTGGATAACGGTGGATATGAAGTCTAACCTTTTTTGTAAAAATTTTCAGAAGATTAGGTTAAGGCAGGTGCCCTCATCAGCCAATGTTGGGCCAAATTCTTGCATGGGTGTAGCAGCCAGTCAAGTTAGTTAAAATGTGAACAATAAAGGCCTAAGCCAGCTCTTACAATTCCACTGAAATATTTAAGAGATTCGTAGAGTGGGAGAAAAAGCTGAGTGGATGTGGAGATCTCACACCCTACACAGGAAGAGAGAAGAATAAGTGGCTGAGAAAGAGATGATGACTTGTTCCACTGAAGAGAAGGGATTATACCATGCTAAAAATTTACACTTAAACTGGTTAAACTGGTTTAAAAGGGGTAACTTTCTGGGCTAAATGTTCTAGTGGAAGTGAGTTATGAAATCCTCATCATGCCACATTTGTAGACTAACAAAAGTAGTGTTTTTCACTATAGAATCTGAATTTTTAGTGGAAAAAAACTACAATTTTTAGGGATTCATTATACTCCGAGGATGGGAAAAGTCTGAATCCAAAAATCCAGCATCTCAGACCTGCCAAGGTTGCATATAAGTCAATGGGAGAAGCCTCAAATGATATCTCAATATGCACTCGGTGAAATAATCAGACTATTTCGTGATTTTCGGGTAAAAATCCAAATAATTTGTATGATTTGGTTTTTTTTCATGTTTTTTTTTTTGTCAGGGTTCTTCCAGAACAGGAAATTTTCTGGAAAATGTATTGATAAATAAGGGGAATATCTGTGCAGATTTTTTAGTAGAAAAAACCCTCGATTTTAGGGATTTATCATACTCCAAGGATGGAAAAAGTCTAAATCCAAAAATCCAGCATCTCAGACCTGCCAAGGTTGCATATAAGTCAAAGGGAGAAGCCCCAAATGATATCTCAATCTGCACTCGGTTAAATAATCTGACTATTTTGTGATTTTCGGGTAAAAATCCAAATAATTTGTAAGATTTGGGTTTTTTTTCACGTTTTTTTCAGGGTTTTTCCAGCACAGGAAATTTTCCGGAAAATGTATTGATAAATAAGGGGAAAATCTGTGCAGATCTGGTCAGGGTATTTTCAGAAAATAATGAGATAAATATGGACTTTGATAAATGGGCCTCTAAGACTTAGGGGGTTATTTACTAAACACTGAATGCAAAAATTCTGAAATTTTTTTTTGTATAAAATCAGCCTTTTAAGAAATCACAAATTTTTCAGAATTTATTATACCCCGAGGATGGAAAAAGTCAGAATCAGAAATTCCGGCATCTCTGACTTGTCGAGGTTGCATATAAGTCAATGGGAGAAGTCCCAATGATTTTTTGATGTGCGCTATGTTTCATGCAATTCCCCAAAGATTTTGGAGTTTTCAGAAAAAACCATACAAAATTGGAGTTTACGGTTGGAAAATCTGAAAAATTTGTGAAATTCTCATGTTTTCCCTCAAACCACATTTTCGTGAAAATGTAATAATAAATAAGAGGAAAAAACCTGGTCAGGTGTGATCGGAGTTTTTGGCAGAACATGCCGAGATAAATTCAGCTTTGGATAAATATTACCTCCCCATGTTAATGTATGCATTCATGTGTTTGTTTAGCTATTTTTTGCCTCCCAATCTTTCCCTCCACAGATCAGATCCTCAGATTTGCTTCTCTTGCCCCTTTATGGGACTGTCTAAGTTAAGTGTTGTTGGTGGCCTTTTGGTTTTGTTACACATTTTGCTTTTAATTTGACAGACAATATAAAAACCTTATAGCAGAGTGTTACGAAATGTCTCTAGACTGATTTATGTGAGTTATTGCTAAAACCGAATGTTGCTAGCTGGCCTTCTACATATTAATAAGATCTTTCTTTTCCAATGAGCACTGCACATATCCTATTGTGTGGTTGCCACAGCAAAATGATCTTTACAGAAGTTAGCTAAGGACAATGGAAGAAATGATGTGTGCTGAAGCCTTATGGATCAGAGAATGCATCACTGGTACAACGCAATGTTTTATTTTTCCATTTTGGATGCATGCAGTGAAAGCAAATTCAGCCTCGTTTTTTTTGGGAGGGGGGGCGACATAAAACAAAACAACTAATTTACTTTTCACGCTAGATGAAGTCACTGTTTTATTTATTTTGCGTACCTCTTCTGGAGTGTATTTTACTTCCTGTGCAAATAGAAAGTCTCTGGGAATGAAAAAGGTATAAATTGCAAACGGTTGGTATGGCAACTTGAATGTTATGTCAGAATCAGTAAAAGCTGGGAGAGAAAGTCGCTTTTAATAGTTTTTGTAAAACTTATAAAATGTGATTTAACCCTTTACAGATGCTATAGAAAAAAAATATGCTTTTTGAGAACTACAGGGCAGAGATTTTTAGATGTGTGAGCCATGAAAGATGTTGAGCTAAGTCTTCACATGTCAAGATAAGAAAGGTTGTTTTTTTTTTAAGAGGAATGAACATTATGCTGCAAATTGTTATTAACCATTTGGGCACTATACTATGTGCTAAATAGTTTTTTTACTTTTTTGTTGTCCTGCTTAAAAAGAAACTGTATTTGGCACATATTATAAACAAAAGATGCTCAAAAATGCAAACTCTATACTTATGGGGAATAGTTACACCACACTGAAAGAATAAACATGTCCAAGCTGTAAAAAAATAAGTTGCATCATGATGGAAGAGGGTTTCACAAAGTATATTCACTCAGATAATCACCTAAATCAGTGGTTCCCCAACAGGAAGGGCAGGAAGTTACATCAGATAGGGTGAGAAGTTACATTTCTGGTTAGGCAGAAAGAGCAGGGACTAGGGCAGTCCAAGTCAGTATGGAGCAGTATCCCATCTGCCTAACCACCCTTTTCTAGGGCTTGTTCACATTTGATTTTAGTTTTCTGTAGAGAGTGATATGTTGAGACTATTTTTGCAATTGAGTTTTGCAGTTTTTTTTTATTATTTGTGTTTTTTTCATTATTTAGCTTTTTATTCAGAAGCTCTCCAGTTTGCAAATCCAGTTACCCTAGCAACCATGCACAGATTTGAGCAAGAGACTGGAAGATGAATTGTGGAAGCCTGAATAGAAAGATGAGTAATTAAAGAGTGATAAAAATATATTAGTAGTCTTACCTGAAATTTGTCTTTCCGATGGGGTCAGTGACCCCCATTTGAAAACTGGTAAGGGTCAGAAGAAAAAAGGCAAATAATGAAAACATTATAAAAGATAAATAATAAGGATCAATTGAAAAGCTACTTAGAATAGTCCATTTTATAACATACTAAACATTAATTTAAAGGTGAACCAACCCTTTAAAGGAGAACCAAACTCTTATAAATAAAAACCACTAACCTACATAGACCCCTTTCCTGCTCCCCCCACCTAGGTGGTACCTTTCATAAATGCCCCTACCTCTTTCCTTACCCCTCGGTGCAGATTCAGGTCATCAGAGTTAGCGGGTGCCATCTTCTTCTCTTCTGTAATGTTAAGGAAGAGAGCATGTATCAGCACACAGTTAGAGCAATCTTCCATTTTGCAACAACTAGTCATGTGCTGAAAGTAACAGAAATTGAAAAAAATCATCGGAAGACCAAGAGATTACCAAAGAGAAGAGAAGAAGACAGCACCGTGAACTCCGTTGCCAATTAGTTTACTGGTTTCAATTGCTAATTTAATTCCACTGGTGTTTGGTGAAAAGAAGTTCCTTTAGTAACAATATATTTTGAATGAATTTTAATTTTATACACTTATTAAGTATTTTTTAAGATACTACTTTAAGGAAAAGGGGGACACACTTTTAAAGGTGTGTTAGAAATTCCCTGCCTCTTTGATGCTGACCATGTCATGCCTACTTGGTAAAAATACTTCCTAAATATTTTTGGAACTGCGTTGCAATGATGAAACCAATATTTTGTAATCTGTTGAACTGTTGTAATCGATGGATTACCAGTTGAATCTCCAAGAATGCAAATCAACTCAAATCAGTTTACAAATGTATTTGAATTTCGTAAATCAGATTGATTTTAGCAAAATTCAGTTTTTACTGAGAGGCTGTCTCATCTCTGTTGGCTAGGGTTATGAAGAAGCTATAAAGAGAGGGGAGGGCGAGGAGTGAGAGAGAATCTGATTTGAGAGAAATATTCATATATAGAGTCCAAGCTGGAATGAAAAGCAGATAACAAGACTTGTACATGATTGCTAAAGGATTCTGCATGCCATTATACAACATCAAGCTGAGTGGCACATTTCAATCTGGGTAATTTTATTCCCCCTGTGCTTCTCTGTTTATGGTAATTGACGCATTTCAGAATGACTCTACAGCAGTCTCTTAAATCCCACTCATTATTCAGAGTTGTAATTCACCTCCTCCTTTACAATTTAAAGCAAGGCACATAGCAGTGTCAAGCATTTCAATTATTTACACTTATTATTTTCAATAGAGAAGGATGCAAATACAGGGATATATTATAAATATTAATCTACTTTCTGGGCTACTTCAATATTTTAAAAACGAATCGTGTAGATGGTGAGATTCTAGTAACGTACAACTGCCAATCAGATGCAATTATTTAGTAGTCTTCTATTTGAAGTAAACATGTATCCCACTGGTTTATTATATTATAATGGTTATTGTTACCCATACCCTATATTTTTCCCAGGAATAATTACAACAAATCCATAGGCAGATAAAGAAAGAAAACATATGGGGCTCACCATTCTAGTTTGCCAATGAGCCTCACATTTTCCCAGAGCAAATACAGAGCATTTTATTTCAATACTTTATACAACATATGTAAGCTATTTCCTTAATATGTCAGGTCATTTGATACAGAGAATGATTTGTCCATACAAATACAGTAGCCATCATGAATTATATTCTACCTTTGTTACACATACTGTACACTATGATGTTAGGTTTTTCCTTAAACGGGTATTAAAACCATATAAAAGTGCTACCAGTCTTTCACCCTGGAGCTAGTTTTCCAGAATTATTATTACATGGATTATCCTGGTATAACAACCCAACTTCTATTTTCTGCTCATTTGGGGAATACAAACTGCATTAAACATTTGGAAAAGTCATCCATAGTGATGGGCGAATTTATTCGCCAGGGGCGAATTCCCGCGATTCGCCGCTGGCGAATAAATTCGCGAAACGGCAGCACAAATTTGCCAAAAAAAAATTGGGCAAAAAAAACCGAGTCGCGCGCCGTTTTTGACACGACACGTCGGAAACGACGCGACGCGCGCCAAAAACGACGCGCGACTCGTTTTCCGAATTTTTTCACCAATTCGCGAATTTCTCTGAAAATTCGCAAATTTTTCGGCGAAGCGAAATGCGGGAGATTCGCCCATCACTAGTCATCCAACAATCAGGTCTTCACTTCTCAGAGTTTCACCTCGAAAATGATACCCCTCCAAATGACTTCAGATGCCCTATCTCTACACTTACATATATATAACCTTGTATACACCTACTAAACACATTACCCCAGCACCCCATTATATAGCCTTAATGGAGAATTCAACCCTATAAAAAAACCTGTAATACTTTATACTTACCCCCTCAGTGCAGATTCACACAGCAGAGTTCCACTCAGCCATCTTCAACCGGTTCGGTAAGCTGACTGGGAGACCAGCGTATTGGTGCATGCGTAGTTGGAGCATTTTGGAGGTTTACGACAACTGCACATGCGCCAAAATGGACAGACATTAACAAACTCCCAGTCAGCTTACCAAAGCGGTTGAAGTGGAGTTCCGCTGCCTGAATCTGTGCCAAGAGGTAAGTGTAAAGTATGGGGAATTTATTTATACCCGAGGATAAGGTAAAAGTCAGAATCACAAAATCTGGCATCTTAGACCTGTCGAGGTTGTATATGTCAATGGGAGAAGTGCCAAAGCTCCTTTAATGTGCGCTGGGTTTCATGCCATTCCCTAAAGTTTTTCAGGTAAAAAATATTTCGGAAATTCTAATAATAAATACGCCAAAGAAAAAAACCTGTGCAGATGTGATCAGAGTTTTTGCCAGAACATGCAGAGAACAATTCAGACTTTGATAAATAATAATAATTTGATCAACAACCACTGCCTTACTCTCTAAATTTTAATATTCGTGTGGATTAATTTATCTCAATACAGCATCCTCAATGAAGTGTAATCACTTAGCCATCGAGATGTAGAATACACAGCAATTTCCTGTTTTATGGTAATTATTGTAATGATAACCCGCCATTAACATTTCCTTTACCTCTGTAAACATGGCATGAATTGAAACTGAACTTCTACTGAGATTGTTTCTGACCTCCATTTGGATCACTTGTTCATTGTAGAAGCAGGAGGTATTGGGTTATTTCACCTATCAACACTACCAGTCACAACCTCATTTATCACAGTCACACGGCTGTCAGAGATCTTTCTGTAGACTGGCTACATAAAAAAAAACTACCTTGTTGAGGGAAAGCACAGCACAACCTGAATAAATCATAGAAAGAAAACATTTACTCTTGGGATTATCGGCAATTATTTGGCTTTGAAAAGTATAATTTTCATAATTAACCCTATCCTGTTCTAATTGCGTTTTCTGTCCTTTTATATTCTGTATTCCTGCAGACCTGTAAGCCAAGCATACATGTGAAATGGAGCCTTGGCTGGACGAGAGCTTGCTTCAGCTTCAGCCACAGCCAGCAGTGCAGAAATGGACAAATATTGTTTTTAGATTTACTTTCAAACATTGGACATTTTTTATTTATGTTTATTAAAATTTTTAAAAAGGAAAACTCTTATCAACTATAACGATAAAATGGATAAACATGTTTTTAACTAGACATTGCAGCAAATTTTTATTCATGGCTTTAAATGGGACTGCCCATCTCTTGAGACTGTACTGGCTTATCCATCAATCAGATCTTTGCTTTGATGAAGCCAACTAATTAATAAATACATTTGCGAAACGCCAGCCAAAATTCGCCTGCCGAAACTTCGCTGGCGTTAAAAAAGAAAAAGAGGCGTGTGAAAAAAAATGTGACGCACGCCGAAAATTATGCAACATGTACTGAAAATGACGTGACCAACCAAAATTGACGCGGCACAAGTCGAAAACGTAACTCATTTGGCAAATTTTTTCTGCGAATCGAAACTGGATAGATTTGCCCATCACTACTAAATAAATATCATACCTACCAACATTTTGGAAATAGAAAGAGGGACAAAAAGCGTTGCTGTGCGTTGTTAGATGATACTTTTACCACTCCCATTTGTGTGGCCACACCCCCTAAATACATGTCCATTTTACAAACTTTGGCAGGATATAAAAACATGAACACATTTCTGTGACAAATGTCCGTGTTTTGCCACCGGCGAATAAATTCATGAAACTGCTACGAAAATTCACTGGCGTTAGAATTGTCGAGCAATTAAAAATTGTCACGCATCAGATTTATTCGAACACCCATGGACTTTAATGCATTTGGACAAACTAGGCGTGTGTATAAAAATAGTTGCAGGCATAAAAATTTGCAAATTTTCTGACATTTTGCAGAATTCTCTGGAAATGAGCAAATTATTTGGTGAAGCGAAATGGGAAGAATTCACCCATTACTAGTTTTTATATGTTATTGCAGTTTTGCTAATGAAGGTGAATTGCCTTTTATACTGCAAATCAGTTTCCCCAAGAGACTTGCTTCCCCAACACGGTCATGGCAAATAAGGTTTCTTTCAAAATGCATCAGTTAATAGTGCTGCTCCAGCAGAATTATGCACTGAAATCTGTTTCTCAAAAGAGCAAACACATTTTTTTATATTTAATTTTGAAATCTGACATGAGACAAATTGTTAGTTTCCCAGCTGCCCAAGTCATGTGACTTGTGCGCTAATAAACTTCAGTGACTCTTTACTGCTCTACAGCAAGTTGGAAAGATATTATCCCCTCCCGTTCCCCCCAACAAAAGAACAATGGGAAGGTAACCAGACAACAGCTCCCTAACACAAGATAACAGATGCCACAATATTAAAATCCAGGTCCCACTGCAACACATTCAGTTACACTGAGTAGGAGAAACAGCAGCCTGCCAGAAAGCAGTTCCATCCTAAAGTGGTGGCTCTTTCTGAAAGCACATGATCAGGCAAAATGAACGAAGATGGCTGCCTATACACCAATATTACAACGTGCAACTAAGCTGGTTAGAGGGATGGAAGACTTAAATTATAAGGGTAGACTGTCCAGGTTGCGAGGGGACATGATTACACTTTACAAATACATCACAGGACATTATTGACAAATATCAGGGGGCCTTTTTACCCATAAAGAGGATCACCGCACCAGAGGCCACCCCTTCAGACTAGAAGAAAAGGACTTTCATTTGAAGCAGTGTAGGTTCTTCACAGTCAGGATGGTGAGGTTGTGGAATGCACTGCCGGGTGATGTTGTGATGGCTCATTCTGTTGATGCTTTTAAGAGGGGTTTGGATGATTTCTTGGGCAGACATAATATCAAAGGCTATTGCGATACTAAATTCAATAGTTAGTAAATGGGCATTACAGATGCAGCCACTTGGATTTGTGAGTTTAATGCGTCATGACTTAATTGAGGAAACTGTGTTATCTAAAGTAAAGTTATCTTAACTCATTTAATGCATTTAACTATTTAACCATTGTTTTCAGTGGTGATGGGATGCTGTGACACAATATTCTGTGCTAAGTGAGATAAATGGGATAGATGAGTTAAGTTATTCTGTGTCAAATGTACAATCCAAAGTGGCTTCATCTGTATGTAATTTATGTGTAGGTATGGAGGGCTGAGTGTGTATGGATGCTGGGTTTTCATTTGGAGGGGTTGAACTGATGGACTTTGTCTTTTTTCAACCCAATTTAACTATGTAACTATGACAGAATCTACAACAGTATCTAAGTAGCTATGCCAAAATCTAATTAATTTGGAAACATTGTATCTTTTTCTGGCTGTTCAGTGCAGGAGATTAAAGAGAAATTCGGGACATTTCAATAGCAAACCCAGGACTGTGGTTTGAGCTGTCAAAATCGGGACTTTCCTACATAAAACGGGACAGTTTGTAGGTATGAAATTGCTTCAGTAAAAGCTCTGCTGGTTACACCCACTGCTTGCCAACTCCTGCTCAGTACTGCACCACTGCTAAACACTGTCAGAGTGCAGAAGGGCCACACCTTAGTGTACGTAGGCAGAAATAGTAGGTGTCTAGCACCAACCCACCGCTATGCCCTGGATACATGACTCTTCTGCCTAGCCCCATCTGTGGCTCTGGCAGCTGAATTAATGGAGCACATCAGGGGCAAGCCGGGGGTTAGTGCCTTCCTGAGGTGGCCTTTCCTATGTTGCTCACACTCTCCCAATTAAATTGTTAGTGTTGGAGTGGTGAAGGGGTTGCACCACTAGTACAGGGAGTGCAACTGCACAAAATTTCTGATTTGAAAATCATAACGGAATTTCCCCATGGTAGCAGCAGACCTGGATCACATGTTTTCCTATGCTCCGTTATAGAGTTTAGAGATACGCAACAATTCTTCAAAAATATAGATTATACTGTACCATGTAAAAATCATGGCAAATTGATATTCCAAAATCCTTGGCTAGAATTTAATCACAGGTTTCTAGGCAAATATTTCATAAACTACAAATGGTGTTCTAATAACTCCTTCCTCTCCTTTCTTTCTTTCCTTCTTTCTTTCTTTCTTTCTTTCTTTCTTAAATAAATCCAAGGACTGAAAGTAATAAGTAAGCCTTTCTGTGCTGGGATTTGGTTTTGGCTGTGTAAGCCGATTCCATCCATTTACTGAAAAAAATGCAAATATCTTTTTTCTGTGGAGCAAAACCTTGTTAAAGCGTCCACATGCTGTTCTTTCGTGATGAATCCATGTTTTGTGGCTTCTGGATGGCGCTGACATATAAATGCCCTTTTTTTTATTAAAACGCACACCATTTGACTATACAATTGTCACTTGTTGAATCCCTGGGTGCAGATATCAGACATGCAATGAACCATATGAATGTACATTATATTAAAATGCTCACTATTCTTTCCCAGTCTTGTTACTGAAATTTCCTTCCTTTCCTTTAACACATTGAAATTCAATTCGTTCAACCCCTGTGGTACACAGTGTTGATTAGTTAGGACAAAGGAATTCAAAGAAAGCTCAAAAGGAGAAAATTGTTTTTGCCTACTACAGTTTCTTACAGTTCTTCATTTAAAGTCAATCTGAAGTTAGAAACTAAGTGTGCTTTTTTTGCTTTTCTCTTTGCAATACGATTTCTTATTTTAGCAATATAAAAATGCAAGCTATCATTAACTGGTTAAAAAAGAAAACTGCTTTAATAGTTTAAAGGAACAGTTACAGCAAAAAATGAAAGTGTCCTAAAGTAATGAAAATATAATGTCGTGTTGTGCTGCACTGGTAAAACATGTGTGTTGCTTCAGAAAAACTACTATAATTTATATAAACAAGATGCTGTGTATCCATGGGGCAGCCATTCAAAGCTGAAAAAGGAGAAATGGAACAAGATACACAGTAGATAACAGATAATCTCTTTAGCATACAGAACATATCTGTTGTCTACTGTGTGCCCTATGCATGAATGGCTGCCCCTATGGCTACATAGAACTATAGTTGTTTTTCTGATGTAAGCTCACCGGTTTTGCCAGTGCAGGTCGATACATTATATTGTCTTTTCTTTAAAACACTTCATTTTTTTGTTACTGTTCCTTTAAAATAAATGCAAATGTTGCACTCATTAATGTCATTTAACAAAAGTTCTTGCATCCAAACACCCTCCTTGCATTTTACTATAGTTGCACAAAGTACCATGAGGCACAAGAGAACCTACTGACACTGGAGAACCTTGTTATCACTACTCTGAGCATGACTGTAATTCCAGGGTTCCCAGGGCAGGTTATTTCTACAGCCACAACTGAAATGCATAAAAAGAATAACATTAAATCATAATATTCCAGAGTATGGAACAAGATCACAGCCTTGAAAATGTCAGCCTCAAATTGCATTTGATTTGCAATAGCATTGATGTGCTCCTGAAATAGAATTCCACACAATCATGCTGGAATTATGGAGGGGACACTGCATTATGGTTGTGAAATTGTACTTTACCAACTGTAACTGCAGTCATAACTTACTTAATTATGTTTTGGGTTTTCTGTACCAGCCTAAGGCCATCACTGCCCCTTGTCATTTGATATCTATGCCTCTGAAGATGCCCCAGCAGGTCTTCTTTACTGCTGATTTACTGAACATGCTTTGGGCTGTTGTTAGTTGCCTAAGGTTAGAGCCTGACTCAAAATATATTATACACTGTATGTATAATGTAAAAGTCACAAGCAAGGCTCATTGATAATTAATTCACCGTGAAACGTCCACCCAAAAACCAATGCATTATGTATGCAGCTTCAATGACCAAGTAAATTTATAGATTATTAATTTCAGAAGACCACTAAGCTTAGCTTCTCAACATCTTCCCAAAGCATACTGAATACAAGAGTATCTCTGAAGAAGATGGCCTAGCAAGATCCATTATGGTGAAATTATGTGGACAACTAAATAATTAATGTTAAAGACCTGCTGACTTTCTCTGCTAGTAAAGCAAGGACTGTATATAAAATACAGCTTTTGCAGCCATGTTCATTTTGAGGCTTCTAAACCTAAACTCTTGCAGTTTTCTGCAAGAGTTTCATTCCCATTGTTAGTCCCATTCAAGATTAAGGATCTCAGGCATCTGATACTAAATGGTATGATATCTTTATACTTTATTCGATCTTCTACTGATCCAGTCTAGTGTCATTTGTGCTGAGGTAGACAACAGCTTTCTCTACAGTTAAAACAGAGACAGAATAACTATCTATAAAAGCAAATGAAAAAATCTGGACCATTGTGTAGAAACTATTGACCAATGCCCTTGTTTCAAAATCATATTAATCTAACTACCATTTATTGGTTGAATTTAGGTTGTCTTCTTGTCTCGTGAAGTATCCAAGGGTCTATTGCCAACACTGGTTGGCATTTTTCTTTGAAGCCCAGATTAAAAATATCTGCCACCATTTCCAGGAAGGAAAATAAAGAGTGCAACCTCACCTCCTACACTATATACAGTATTGTACGGGGGAGTAAATTAACCTGACAAATATATCTCAAGATAGTTTGAGAATTGCTACAGGCAATACATCATCACAACAGGTGACCTTAAACTGTCCCTCAAATCATACTCCTAGGAATCACTGCCTCCTCACAGCAGACTCAGAAGTACCCTATCTATTTTGAGGGCCACACATATAAAATGTAAGCATTCAGTGGGGAATATTGCCCATCCCTAATTGCTCTGCATATGATTCATAGCAGCTGTTGTGCTTTCTGAGCTTCAAGTCCTCCATGAAGTCCACTATGCTGCAAATGTGTACAAAGAATTACTTTGTTGTTTAGTCCAGTAACCCTCATCAACATCCATTACAGTCATAGGGCACATTTGTCCAAGTCATTGCATATATGCTGTGTTATTGTTGCTTCATTAATACATACATTTCTTACTGATATATGGCAAAATAATTAAGGTGCAGCCCACAGCAACAACCTGTGCAGAATAAATTCCCCTCACATAAAAATGCAAGTAGTTTTAAACAAACATACATAATTAAGGATGGGGAAATATATTTCTCCATATCTCTGTCATTTTAGTGGATTGTAATTTATGATAACGCTGCAAAGCCATTTCATTTTATTGTATTTTCAGATGGGTTTTAATCACTCCGGCAGAATAGAGGCAATGCTTATTACCTATGCAGGAGGGAATTTGTCATTTAGAATCAGCTTTCAGGTATTTACTAAATAAATCTACGCAGATGGTTCCATAGTTAATATTGATTCCTATGCAAAAACCCTCTGGGGATCTCAGGCAATCTTCTAATCTGGGAGAAGCCAAGCCAACCTGTTCCAGACCCCCTGACACGAGCCAGAATATCAACAGGCCTTTCCAGAAGCAAATTCTACATTTGTGTCTTGGACAGAACCCATGTTTGGATCTGCTTTAGGTATATTTTGCATTTTTTAATTATATGAATTTCATGTGATTACAGTGCTGGTAAATATTTAAAGAAAGCAGAAACATCTCTAATGAACATAATAAGAACAGGAGCCAATTTGCAAGTAAAGCCACAAATCCTCTGTGTAGTTATGCATTTTGCATCATTAAATTATCTGTTCTCTCCAACTAAGCTCATGACAACGAGGAAAAGTTTTAATGTACAATTAGTGCAATCCAAGATTGTATCCAAGCAGCAAGGGCTGTACTTTTCATTTGCAGCATCTCCTGCTCCGTGAGAACACAAATCAAATTTCACTTGATGATTAATGGGAAAAAGCTTTATTTATAATATCGAGTTAAAATATTGACATAGATAGATAGCTAGATAGCTAGATAGATAGATAGATAGATAGATAGATAGATGATAAAACAGTTTCTGATGTAGAAATGTTGCTTTGAGTTTCTTAAGCTGTTTTGTTCCCAGGCATAATGAGTTTCCCGGTTTAATCCTGTTTATTGACAGTGCAAAAGAAGGCTGAGTTTTTTCCGTGGCAAGAACAGTTTCACAATTAATTAGACGCATTATACAGATTTGGAGAACGAGAAGAAAACAGAAATGGTGACGTAGTTTCTCTGCCAAGTGCTGTTCAGTAACGAAGCATAGAAATTGTCCAAGGGATAGAAGAACGTTTCAAATATAAGATGCTCTTTGTTCTATTGGAAGGAACTTTATTTTAGAATATAAAGCTTTATCAGCAAAGAGTGCATTTGGGGAGAATGTATTCCAAAACAAATAATTATTCATTTGAAATGTATGTATTTGTATAATTATTCAGAACTAGATTTATAAGAAATGAATGAAAATATGCATTGCTAATCATTCCTAATTTCGAAGTCCTTGTTTTTTACTCTGCCCTGGAAGTGACCGAAAGCAATTGCCTTTTATTTTTTAGCAAGTTATAGTGAATGGACAGGAGGGCTTAAGAGCAATTTAGCTGCATTAGTCTTGTTCATACTAATATACAGTATATTTGATAAATATGTAGAAAGCTTGGTCCACCAGAGAAATTGATTGTTTGTTGAGATTTAAATTATTCATGTCAAGTCAACTAAGGAACATTCATGTCAAGTCAAGTAGGAATTCATCAGGGTTTCCTTGTAGATTTCTAGAAATGTGATGGTTGCTGTGAGGTACTGATGCAGTCACTTGGATTTGTAAGTTAAATGCATCGTGACTCAGGGCTAATTGAAGAAACTGTGTTATCTAAAGTTATCTTAACTCATTTAATGCATTTAACCTTTTCATTAGCATACCAAAGCACCATTGTTTTCAATGGTGAACTCTTTAATTGGATGGGATGCTGTGACACAATATTCTGTGCTAAGTGGGATAAATGAGATAGATGAGTTAAGTCACGACACATTTAACTCACAATCCAAAGTGACTGCATCTTTACACTCACCCTTGTGGTCCAGAAGTGCGGCAGGGATGCCTGCCGTGCCATCGGCGGGGACACCCGCCCCGTTGTCTTTCCTGCACCTTAGTGCGCTTGCGGCATGCACTTCAGGGTTTTATTTGCACATGCATTCTGGTGTGTGAAGTGTGTGCGCGCAAGGGCATGAAATTCAAACTATTTAAAGGGACATTTGGTAATTTTTAGATTGCCCATGATAGGATATTTTCCTGTGGTTCCTTGTGCTAGTTTTGTCTAGTTATTCTGATTTTGACTCCTGCCTGGCTATTCAACTATCCTGAACTCTATATCTGACCCGACTGACTACGATCGATATCTGCCTGCATCAACCCGGCCTGTTTTGATGACGATTCTGGTTCCTGTTCTGTACCATGACCCTTGGCCTTAAGACTCTTGCTAACAGTCGTGCCCCTCAGTCTATCCAGAACTTATCACCTTGCACCTCTCGTTAAGTCCAGGTGGCGTCTTAGTAAGCTGAGGGCTCCTCCCGAAGCCAAACCGGGACCAAGGTGCTTGGCATCTGTTCTGGTGTTGGGTGCCGACCATGACAGTTGCATTATTTTTCCTAAATTTGCAAAGATTGATTAAATGATTAAATCATTTTCTATAACCTTTAGGAATTAGTTCTCAATCAAATCATAAATTGTTATGAAATGGCTGGAACTGATCCATAAAGATCAATTGTAAACCTCCCTCTAAGGATTTTCTGTGTTTCTTCAGAAAGCTGCAGGTGATAATGTTGTATCAGGAGCAAGGGTTGCTTCAGTTATAGTAACTTATATCAGCAGGCAGTATTTATATCCATGTAGATGTCTCAGGAGTTAAATACATGGACACAGACACATAAAGACACATAAAGGTCTTAGCAAGTTGCCCATGGATACAATCACTTGTATTTGATTCATGAGATGCTTCCACCTGTACATATCTGCCCACACATGAATGGAGCATACTCTAAGCACATGGACTGAATTCAGCTCAATGGCAGATATGCCCAGAACTGGTGAGGACATCCTCTTAAAAGGCACCACTTCCTCATACTGCCTGTATTGGGTCCAACACTGCAAAAATGCACAACTTCTCTCCTGCCTTCATTGACAGACCCAGAGGCTCCCACTAACCTACACCGGTTTACTGATTTATAACTATACCTGAAGATGAAACCAAAATTGGCACTTAAAATTAGCTAATAAAATATATTATTTGCTGTCTATTTTATTGCACTGACAACCCTGGTGCACAATGTCTTGGGGTTTTAGCTCACACAGTAACCTGGTCAATAGCTCCACAGTCGTCCCTGCTAGATAATCTAGTTACCTTTCACCTTAGAAATGAGGTAAAAAACTAAACTAAACTATAGGCATAGGGGGAAAAACAGCTTATGGACTTTCTCTGAGTGATTTAGCATCTCTGTTCTGGGTCCTGGAGTCTGGAAACTTTGTAGAGCATTGGGTGGTATGAAGCTTCCATTACTAGGTCGAGTACGGATTTTGTGGCAAGGAGCATGATCAGCTGACTGAGTGGTAAAAGGAGGGTTAAGTTCAGAAAAGAAAAGAGGGAAGAACTGAAAGGACAAATCAGACACCATAAAACCAAGCCAGCCAGACTCAGTGGTATAGGTACTGAGACTTGTTTTGAGGTGTTAAGTATTCCTGAATGTTTGAATTCATGCCATGCTGAAGTTATCTGCCTTAATTTTTCAATTGAACTGTCTTATTGGACAGAATAAACCAACAGGCCAGGCCCTGCTTTGAAAACTCCCCTTGCTGTTCGCTTCATGTTGTGCAAACACTGTAGCCACCAATTGAGCAAATCCCCAATTGACCAGATTTTGCTTAGGCCAAAAGGTTCCTTCTCTAGCCAAACCCCCTTATACAATTATTTCTGAATGGGACTTCCCCAAGTCTCAAAATGTCTTGCACCTTGAAAGTAGTTCTTTAACCTAAGAGTATTTTAATAAAGTCCATGTTAATATAGACGCTATGTGGCACTGCATGGGCAGCTACATCGGGATAAGTATCATGATGAGCATCATCAATAAGATGCTTATAAAAAGTCAAGACTTTACTTTAGTAAACTTGCTTTTAAAGCTGTTTCTGGAGCTCTTTACTTAAATATCATTAGTGGTTTTAAATGATATGAAGAGTGCTTGAATATGTAATGTATTTCAGTCTGTGTACATAACTTTTATATCAATAACCAAAAGAGTGCATGCAAGTGGTTTTACTTGAGGCTGCTGAGATCCTATTAGAGGTGCTTTATGAAACATTGTTTGGGTTGACAGCTAAATAGAATACAGACTGAGTAATTTGTTAACCAGGATAGATATGTTAAACTCCACTGTTTTTCCTTTGTAGTGGTAAGAGAACAACATGGTAATGACTTTCCATAAGGGTGAACAAGCTTTACAATGTTGTAGCACAGCCTTGAGTGCACTTTAGCTGTGTTTTTGTGGCTGGGTGTGACCAGGCTAAACTGCTTAACTTGTGCCCAAGACCCCCAGTGTACCCGTGGAACTCGCTGCAACTCCTGGGAACCTGGTGTTGTTCAGTGCAGCAATAGATCCAGTCAAACACGTTCTTTGCAGCAAACTTTAACTTGTTTAGTTAACGTGACAGTACAGTGATGATAATTACCACTCTCACTAGGCAATATCCCTCTGGGTTTCTCAGCCTGGGGTCTTGTATCTTACCAACTGATTTGGTCTTCACCTTACCCACTGTTTTTAGCCTGGTGTCTTTGGTCTTGGTTCCCTATCTGGTCCTCAACTCACCCACTGTAGTCCCTGATCTAGTGGTTTACACACCACAGTGTCCTAACCCCACTACTTCTCCTTGGAGTGGAAGCTGCTCACTAGCTTCCCTGTACTTACTCTCACTCTTAGGGTGACTATTGCAATATCACTGTCACTAAATAGCTCTAACTACTTGTTTCATTGGAATATCTGGACCTGTTATTCCTCACAGTGAAACCCTTTATACTGTAAAATACTGCCACCTAGTGGACAATACCCTTGAGCTAATATGGACCCAGGAAAATGGACATAACTAGTTAACTAAAGGACCCTTAGGTGTCCTATTACCAAGGGGGAACTGCCTGCATGTAAACTATACAGTACCTGAATCTCAGGGTCCCTACAATGTAATAATTTTAACAAGAATCTCACGGTGGGCAACAGGGTGTTAACCCAATGGGACAGATTCAAGGGGCAGATTTACTAAGGTTCAATTGGTAATTCAAATTAGAATTTTCGAAAAAAAAAATTGTTCAAAACTCATAAATACAAATTTAAAACCACCAACTCTAATTTTTATTAGAACGTGAGATGTATCACACGTCGACCCTCTAATTCTACTATTATCCACCTAAAACCTGCTGAGTTAATGTAGAAGTCAATGGCAGAGGTCCCTTGAATTATTTGAAGATGTTTATGGTAGTGATGAGCCCAATTATTGGCAAGTTTTGCTTTGAACATTACGCCCCATAGACTCCAAAGGGAGAAAAAAAATGTTTGCAAAAGTTGTGTTTTCTTTGGAGGAAAACTCGATTCAAATTCAGTTCGAGTTTTCGGGTAGGGACTATTTTATCAAATTTTAGACATAACTCTAAAATTCGACCTTTGATAAATAACCCCCTCAATGTGAGATTCAATTCAGAAAAACTCACAGTTTATCATGTGAAAACTCAAAAGTCTATGGTGAAATAAAATAGAGTTTTTGTGTGATGAACCATGAGTTTTCACATGATAAACCATGAGAAAACTAATCTGGCCAAATGTTGGCCAATAAAATGTTTCCCAGGAAGTGTCTAAATGCATAGCTGGTGTCATTAGCCAGATGATAATGCCTATGACTTAAAGTGGACCTGTCACCCAGACACAAAAATCTGTATAATAAAAGTAATTTTCAGATTAAACATGAAATCCAATAAAAATTTTGTATTAAAGCATTCATAGCTGATTTAAGATAATTTAAAAATCTCATCTGTCAATCAAATATTGCCTGCCACTCCTCTATGCCTAGGCATAGAGGTGGGGCAGGCAATTACTTTCACTTTCCATTCAGCCCTTCCTAGATGTCACTGCTCTCCCCACATTCCTCCCATACTCTTAACCATTTAATTGTGTAGCCAGGTCATCCTGCCTGTTTGTTATAATTATGAATTCCCAGACTGAAGGAAACAAGATCCAAATAATTTATATAATGTAATAAAAGCTCATTTGGCTTGCATAATGTGATAAAATATGATTTTGAATATTTTTTGGGGGTGACGGTCCCCTTTAAGTCTTAAAATTGAAAATTAAAGTCCAATACAGGAGAAGCCCAAGTTATAGAAAGCATGAAGCTGATGTCTGAACTGTATTCTTGCCTGTTGACTGGCTGCTAAATGTGATATTTTCCTTAAAGGATATTTAAAGCCTAAAAATGAAATGGTTAAAAAAGATACTGTAAGATGGGGAGCTACTGTGGCATATTCACAAGCACAGATCTTCACCGTTAAAAGGCTGTTGTTGCCTTGCACTGGACTGGAAGCCCACAACA
The DNA here is from genome assembly GCA_024363595.1 of Xenopus borealis. Taxonomy (NCBI): domain Eukaryota; kingdom Metazoa; phylum Chordata; class Amphibia; order Anura; family Pipidae; genus Xenopus; species Xenopus borealis. Next base: position 14,128,403 of record CM044434.1, on the reverse strand, counting down.
TAAATTTTCTAGCATTTTTCTTGTTAAAAACTATAATTCTGAAATAATTATTGTTTAGCAATGCTGAGCGGGTATTTCTCATTAGGACACTTTCGGGTTGAAATAATTAATCTTTAAAGTGGACCTGTCACCCCCAAAAAAAAATTCAAAATCCAATTTTATCACATTAGTCAAGCAAAATGAACATTAATTACACTATAAAAATTATTTTAATCTTGTTTACTTCAGTCTGGGAATTCATAATTATAGCAAGCAGGCAGGAGCCATTTTGTGGACACTGTTATTAAGGCAAGCCTTGCATCATCTCAGAATCTTGTTTGTCTATCCCCATGTCCTGGCTACACAATTAAATGGTTACGAGAACTGGGGTGCAGTGGCATCTAGGAAGTGCTGAATGGAAAGTGAAAGTAATTATCTGCCCCGCCTCTATGCCTAAGGCATAGAGGAGGGGCAGACAATATTTGATTGACAGCTGAGATTTTTAAATGATCTTAAAACAGCTATGAATGCTTTAATAAAAATTTGAAATAGGATTTCATGTTTAATTTGAAAAGGACTTTTATTATACAGATTTTTGTGTCTGGGTGACGGGTCCACTTTAACCAAGAAATTGGACATTTTGGCACACTCTGCATGTACTTCCATCCACTTTTGCTTTCTAAGCACTCCTTTTCTTCCAAACTATGAAGACCTCAAAGAGGTGCCTAATGGGCAAGCTCACTGCCTCTGCTCCAGTGAAAAACAATCAGATCTCTATAGAGAGAAGGAGAACTCAGAATGCAAAAGGGACAAGCATCATGCTAGAAAAATAAGTAACTTAAGAGTTGAAGTTAACCTGGCTGTAATAGAGAAAAAAATAAAAATAAAAAATTCAAGGAGTAAGGAACGTTATTTTGGGCCCTGTCTGGAGTAATTTTAGCGGAAAAAAATGGTTTACTTATTCTTTAAACACCCATTAAAGGGGTTGTTCACCTTCGTTATGTGCTACTCATAATATTCTAAATAACATTCCCCCCAGTTTGTTAAAGCAACTTTGGGACTGATTTTAGACCTAAGTAGCTGAATATGCATGTTAAAACAAACCTGAATCTGCAAAATCTTCAAGGAGGCATTGCTGGAAGATTTGGAGTAGGCGGAGCAACCTTCCCTAGGCAGTGTGGGGAGCATGATGACATCAGTACTGGCATTCCCAGTGCTCTATTCTCATTGGATATAAGCATAACTTTTCTTATTAAGCAAATTCATCCAGCTTATTCACTTGCGATCATGCTACTAATTGTGTGAATGTTAAATTCTACCGCATGACTGTGAAACAACCTGTGCAATAAACTAAAGCCCGATAGCTCTGCTCACTTACACACTTATCTGGATGTGCCCCCTCCCTCTTTCCCCCCAGCATTAATACGGGACAAGGAATGCATCTGCTTAGCTCCTGCTAGTTAACGATGGATTGCTTTGTATTGGCTCCACTTTCTCAGCTATTTGGCCCCCCTCCCCCAGCATGTATCGCTGAAAACAAACGGCACAGTTCACGAACATGACAAACTCTTGTTGAGAGAATAAATGTGTATGTGAGATGTGTTAACGGCAGCGTTATCTCTAGCACCAGTCACAGCATGCAAACTATAGCTAGTAACCAATGGGAAGAAGGTCATGCAAATTAGCAGACATGCGCAGAAAATGTTGAAGCTTTACTGCCCGTTCTCAGCTCTGCATAGGGTTTCAGCACCATGACGTACTCATGTCTAAAAGGGATCGCCGACACCCTACCCCAGGGGCCTTTGCTAAGAATTTCCATAGAGAGAAACAGAAATTTCGGAGGTAATTATCTCAATAATATTGAAGAATTTTTAATGCAAATACATTGATCTTTTGCTTAAAATGATGTAATCTACTGGTATAGGCACATTTATGTGAAGGTGAACAACCCCTTTAAGCAGTTTTTTTACAAAATTTCCAAGCATTTTGGTTAATAGATCCCCATACTTTTATGAGTAGTTTGTATTGCAGGTGTTGTTTCTGCACGTGTTTCCCTTGCAGGTGTCAATACACATGACCCCTTGCTGGCATCACTGGGGATTCAACCCACCCTTTAGCAGCAATGCATCTACCATGGTGAAACGAAGTTTGTGAATGACATTTCATTATAGCATCTTGTCTACAAGCATAATTGGACCGTATGCATCCAAATAGACCATTTCTTTCAAAAAGCAGTCCCAGTTTAATCTGAAATGTAGAAATGCTTTTGTTTAGACACAGATATTGTCATGATATGTTCAATGCAAAAACAAGGAGGCCTTTCAATTAAATTCACGAGATGCACTGAACATTTAAAAACTTGCTCTCATTCTGTCAAAAGACACCGCAAACTGTTGAGTGGGAATCTGTTAATAGCCCCTCTGTGCCGGGTCTTTATAATTGATTTCAAGCCATGGCTCTTGATTTTTGTAATATAAAGGAGCGTTGAGTGACAGTGCTGACAGTTTATAGAGTGCTCTAAATAATGATTATAAGAACATCTGCGATTTTAATATGGATTCTGGGTTTTTTTGCAGGTTTAGATTACATTGGCAATAACTCCCTCTAGTGATCAGACAGAGAAAATATTTATATTTCATCTGCCACTGTGAATAAGAATTACAGTCATAGATTTAGCGGGGCAGTGTAAAAAAATGACATTAAGAATAAAAATACATTATTGTATTCCAAATGATAGATTGAAAAAAACATGACTTTTCCTATTTTATAGGTTGCATTAAGGGAATAGCAAACATGGAATTAAAAACTTGCAGGTATGCCCTGGTTCTCTAACTTTAAGAGAAACAAGCCCTGGAGCAAATACATTAAAATACAAACAATTTCAAATACTGATAATAGTTTAAAGGACATCTGTGATGAATTCCTTTAGCTGGGTTTACTTGTACAGTTATGGGACCTATTTTCCAGTATGCTCAGTAATAACGATCAGTCCCATTTCGCTTCACTGAAAAATTCTCGAAACTCCTGGAAACATTTGCTAAATAAAAATGTATTCAATGGGTGTTGTTTCTAACGATATTTTTTACAGGCTTGACTTTTCTTCTCACGCCAACTGCATTAAAGTCAATGGGTGTTTTTCTCAAGTTTGTTCTGACTCCAAATGCAATAAAGTCAATGGGGTTTTTTTTTCCACTCTAGATGCATAGAAATGAATGGGTGTTTGTCTTAAGTTTTTTAGGTGATTTTTTTTCACTGCAAATTGTTTGCTGCAGAAAAAATAATTTGCTGATGGTGAAATTCAGAATTTCAACAAAAATTTACTGGGGTTTTTTCAGGAAGGCTGTATGAGAAATACTCACCCTGGCGTTTTAGTGCTGTGTCGGGGACGCCCGCCACGCCGCTCCTCTCCCTGCAGGCGTGCTGGCGTCAGCGCGCAATGGCGCCAAATTTAAAATATTTAAAGGGGACTTGTGCCTTTTGCCATTGCCCGTGATAGGTTTAATCCTGGTGCCCTGTACCTGTGCTGAAAAGCTTCTGTTTGATCCTGATTGCTATATTTGTCCCTGCCTGGCTTTTGACTATTCTGATATCTGTATCCTGACCTGTGCCTGTTAACTGACTATTTATTCTGCCTCATCCTCATCTGATTGATTACCTGGTTTTGACCCTTGCCTGCCTGACGATCCTAGCTATCTGCCTGCTTCAACCCAGCCTGTCTGACTACTCTGTTGCCTTATCCTGTTGTACTGTGACCTTCGGCCTAACTGACTTTAACAACTGTCATGCCGCTTTGCTTGCCAGAACTCCTCGCTTTGTTCCTATCGATAAGTCCAGGTAGCATCTGAGTAAGCTGAGGGCTCCTCCCGAAGCCAAAGGTGGTCACACTACTGGTGAAGCCGAGACCAGGGCACTTGGCATCTGTTTTAGGGTGCCGACCGTGACAGGCTGCAAATAACTCCAAATTGATCCCAGGATGTCTCCCATTGACTTCAACAGCAATTCAGCAGGTTTTAGGTGGTGATTAGTCATATACGATTCAGAGTATGATAAATCTCGAAAATCAAGTTGTAATTTTTAAAAAAAAACTTAAATTGAATTTGAATAATTTCCTAGTCAAATTTGACAGTTTTGGCAATGAAAAATTTTGAAACATCAACTTTTGAATTCAAATTAGAATATTCAATTCGACCCTTGATGATTAAGCAAGGTTCAAATTGAAAATCGAATTTAAAAAACTCAAATTTAGAGTTATTTTTGTGTACTTCGACTAGGAAATAGTCCAAATTCGATTCGAATTTGCAAAAAAATAAACAATTCTAATTTCAGGGCAGGCAAGAAGGAAATCAGATGGCACTCATGTATGCAAAATGTGCTAAATATGTTTGGTTTGTTGAGATCTCCACACTACTTTTCAGAGGATCAACTCCCTTTCTCAAATATATAAGGGGGTCATATAATAATCTCTCTAATGCTTTATTCACCAGTAGGTCTTTCCAGATGACTCGAGGTCACCCATTCCGTTTAGAAGAAAAGAGGTTCCGCCTAAATATTCGGAAGGGGTTTTTTACAGTGAGAGCTGTGAAGATGTGGAATTCTCTCCCTGAAACTGTTGTACAGGCTGATACATTAGATAGCTTTAAGAAGGGGTTGGATGGCTTTTTAGCAAGTGAGGGAATACAGGGTTATGGAAGATAGCTCATTATACAAGTTGATCCAGGGACTAGATTGCCTTTTTGGTGTCAGGAAGGAATTTTTTCCCCCTCTGAGGCAAATTGGAGAGGCTTAAGATGGTTTTTTTTTGCCTTCCTCTGGATCAACTAGCAGTTAGGCAGTTAAAATAAAAAAAATAAATAAATAAAAAAGGTTGAACTTGATTGACGCGAGTCTTTTCTTCATCCTAACTTACTATGTTACTATGTTCTCATAAAAGTAAAATGAAAACAGGTACAAATAGGTAATGTATGAAAAGACTCTCCCCTTCAATTAACATTTAAAGTGCATGCCCCCATTGGTAGACAATAATGTACCTGTCTGTGACATTCATCCAATTAATCGAAATGCAGAATATAATGTCCTCAAAAATCCAATTGTGATATCTTCAATGTGTATCCCTTAGTGGTTGTGCAAGAAAATGATTTACATTAGAATTTATAATGTCTATTAAAATAGAAAAAGCATCCACATTTTTTTATCAACAGTTTTTTAAATTGTTTCAAAAGCAACAAGAGAACAGGCAACAACATACAGTCTGTGAGACAGGCCAGTGGTCAAACCAGTAGACCAGCAGTAACAATATTAGGACAGTACATGAGCAGAGCTCAGGATACTCTGTATTCATGATACAGGGTTCTTCATAAGAGAAAACAGATGGTGATCCAGCCGAGAGAGCAGGAAAAGATTTAAGAAGTCCCTTAATTATCTACAGTTAGACCTAACAAATAGAATATGCAGCTTAAGAAAGCTAAAGGTTTGGGGCAGTGTTTAACATTAGTTACAAGTCAACATCATCACTGCCTACTGTGGTTCAGAAGAAACAGTAGTCTACAAACACATGGTTCCTGGATCTAGACTGTGTAGGTTCTACCAGATACTGCCCATTTATAGAGCTTCTACAGCCCAGCAGAATCATATTAGCTGATCTTTTAAGGAAATGCGCAAAAAAATCCCATATTTAGCTATAGAACAAATGCTCATTGGCAGAGAATTCTATCAAAATGTACAGCACTCCTTGTCATTTTGTTAAACTCATTACTGATGAATTGTCTTGTCAACTTTCATTTCTATGTTTTAATTAAATGTAATTAAGCAATTTATCTTTATAACCAAAATGAATGCTTCAAATTGTTATTGAGATTTGATACTATCATTAGGAGTCTATCGGTTTCTGATTGTTGGTATTAATTAATGTCTTGTTTTCAAAACATATTACTAACAGGCATCAAAAATGTGCCATGATTGACTTTTACAATTAGTCGACTTTATTGCAATTCCAGTTGCTCGACTCCATCTTATGCATGGAGAGAGAGAAACCATTTGGTTCATTTATCATGTCAAACAACAACTGCAATGAGATGGGATAATTATATTTTAAATTGTTTGACAGAAACAACAGCATAAACATTTTGATATTGGATAAAAGGGAATTAATATGAATATTACTGCACCCACAACTTCAGTGACTTTTGGCCACAATCAAAAGACTGAGGCATAGAGACAAGCCAAGGTCGACTGCAGGTAGCATAGGATCAGAAACCACAGAGCTCAGGCTGAAGCTAAACCATATTTACTGTATGTAAAAAGCTGTGTAAAAAGTAGAGCAGGAATATGAAATTCTTATACCATCAGTATGTGAAAGGCTTAGTAAAGCCGCACTCTAGTAAACTTATTTTGAAACCAGAAATTTTTACAGTTTTCTGCATAACACTGTATAGCTAACCCCAATGAACAAGTTGGTGTAAATTTGGGAGTAGTTCTGGCATATACATTTTAACAAATAAGTACCGGTATGGGATCCATTATCTGGAAACCCATTATCCATAGACTCCATTTTATCCAAATAATCAAAGTTTTTTAAATGATTTCCTTTTTCTCTGTAATAATAAAACAGCTGCTTGTACTTGATCTAAACTAAGATATAATTAATCTTTACTGGAAGCAAAACCAGCCTATTGTGTTTATTTAATGTTTACATGTCTTTCTAGTAATCTTAAGGAATAAAGATGCAAATTACTGAAAGATTTGTTTTTCTGATAACCCCAGGTCCCAAGCATTCTGGATAACAGGTCCGATACCTTTAAAACCAAGCTTCTGCGGAGAGGATTGACTTCAAGGGGAAGGCTAGAAATCAACAGTTTTTGTGACAAAATGTTTCACTTTCCGAGAGTAGTGAGGAGAAAAGAAGTTAACTTGACAACATGGTTAATGTAATACAAATGGTTCATTGTTTTTATATATTTTTTACTGGTCTAGTAACCCATAGCAACCAATCAGTACAGTAGCTTTTACTGGTCAGCTGTTTGAAAGAAAACTTCAGATGGGTTGTTATGAGATACAAGACCAGTAGAAAAAGTTGTACCTCTTATAATATTATCAGGTCTCAAAACTGTTTTGACATGCTCAAATGCAGTAGAACAAAACTAAATGGAATACTAAATTTTGGACCTGGTTTAAATTCAAAATAGTGGATTCTAAAAGAATTCCAGAGTTTACTTTTTTCTAGTTTATAAACTCTTGCTCTATGACGTGTCATAATGAAGTGACACATTTAGCAAAGCAGAATCAATTGAGCTAAATAGCACTTCTTTGACTATACTGCCTTATGTGACTTGTGCTGGGGGCCCATGACAAAATCACTTTCTGCTCCATGTTTAAATATGTGCCCTGCGTTTACACTAGATAGCAGTTAATGTCTGCAGTTGAGTATTTAATGAACTGTATATCAGAGAAAAGCTACTGTATTAGATTGACAGGGCCGAGTTGCACTTCTGAGCAAGAGACAAAGACAAAGTATAAGTCAATGCCCTTGAGCCATTCTTTCGTGTCACGTCAATGATGTTGTCAATTTAAAATGAAAGTCAAGTATACGTTATTCATTGTATAGAGCAGACAGGTTCATTTTAGATTTCTAAGGTGAAAATTTCTTACAGTAAGGCCGTCACCGATAGACTCAACTTTAAACAAATAATTCCAGTGTTTAAAAATGTTTTCCTTTATCTCTGTAATAATAACACAGAAAAATACTTGATAGTAACTAAGTTGTATGAATTCATATTGGGGGCAAAACAATCCTGTAAGGTTTACTTAATGCTTCATTATTTTTAGTAGACAAGGTTTGGTAATCCAGATTATGGAAACATATTTGGAAACCACCAGGTCTTATCAGCACAAAGGATACTGCATAAAGGGAAGTGAAATTCTGTGATATAGCTCATTTAAATAATTTTCAATATGATTCAATCTACAGAATAAGATGGTTTTCAAATAATAATAATAATAATACATAGTGGTTATTAATGGGAAACCGAAGCCTTAGACGATGGCTCATTGCTACTGCATATGCAAAACTGCATATTTTTGCTCTTCACCATAAAAGGGTGTAGCGCTTGCAGGGGCATTTAAAAAAAATATTGTTTCCCCCCCAACTGGTTGTTTTAGCTCATGCTTTAAGTGGGAAACTGGTTTAGACAATAGCTGCCCTTTAAAAAACTCAAAAACAGATCAAAACACTGGTCAAATAAGAAAACATTATTTATCCCCACGATTCGTATGCTATGTTTCAGTCAGTGTTCTATCTAAGTACAAATATTATGTTCCAGGCCATACTTTGGTATTCTACTGGGATACAATTTATGGAAGAGACTTCCCCATGGATTTGCAGCAAATTCCATAAAATGTCTGTTTCTGATTGCATTCTGAGAGTTTCAACAAATATTGTTGGTGAACTAAAATTGTATATCAAAATAAATGTTTTATTATTTATTATTTAACTATTTATTGAAAAAATAAAGATCAGAACTAATGTAGTAACATTGATAACAGTTAGAATTTTTTTTATTTATTTTTTTAAATAGAGAAATGCTTCACTTTTGATTCTGTAAGATAAGTTACATGTCAAGTCACAATTAATAATGCCATCCAGATAACAGAACAAAAAATATACATGTACAGAACAAGGAATATCACTTACGTATTATTTTTAATAAAAACACGAATGGTGTCATTCATCAAATGCAAGACAATGATTAACAATCCTATGCAACGCGTTTCATTTGCTGTGATTAAAAGGAGATAGGAACGCTGATTTTTTATGTTCTTGACTCATAGATACAAAATAATTTCTGCCTTATCTCTGCAGAACGGTCATAAGGTTCCACTCCTATCTCCTCTGTAATAAGCAAGCTATCTAACTGGCATGCTGCACCTTGCATATAATTGATAACACAAAGCCAAATAATTAGTTTTCTTTTCACTCTTCAGATATTACTGATGCCATGGATTTATATATGCCTGCAAAAAACTGTTATTGAAAAATCTGTTGATGAGCAGATTATCTTCCAGGCAAAAATCATCTTTTGTTTGATCACTAATCAATTAATGGGCAATTAAAATCCATTACGCAAAGGGCTGTGCCATCCATAATCAAAAGCAGGGGTCCCCAACCTTTTTTACTCGTGAGCCATATTTAAATGTAAAAAAGAGTTGGGGAGCAACACAAGCATGAAAAAGTCCTTGGGGATGTCAAATAAGAGCTGTGATTGGCTGTTTGGTAGCCCCTATATGGACTGGCAGCTTACAGGAGACTCTGATTGAAAGTGCACCTGGTTTTTATTGAGCCAAAACTTGCCTCCAATACAGGAATTAAAAAAAGCACCTGCTTTGAGGTCACTGGGAGCAACATCCAAGGGGTTGGTGAGCAACATGTTGCTCAGGGGCTACTGGTTGGGGACCACTGATCAAAAGGATTGATTTGTCACTGAAGATCCTTATCTCCAAATATGACCCCTGAAGCTCCATATCTTTCTGATCATGTTTTGCTCTTCCTTTGGGGCCTTTGCATTGCCCAGTAATCTTGCCAGAACAGGGAGGGAAAACCAGACAAAAATATATGGATATGGATTGGGGGTATTGCATAGACATGAGTCTTGATAGATGGACTAGAGTATCTGATCTGCAGGGGCATTAGAAAGTACCATACCAACATTGCTCCAGTACAGGTATGGGATTGGTTATCTGGAAACCCATTAAACAGAAAGCTCCATATGACAGAAAAGGCTATCTCCCATAGACTCCATTATCATCAAATATTTAAAAATAATTACCCTTTTCTCTGTTATAATAAAACAGTGCCTTCTACTTGATCATAGCTGTGCTATAATGAATACTTATTGGAAGCAAAACCAGTTCGTTTGGTTTATTTAATGTTTACATGACTTTCTAGTAACCTTAAGGTATGAAGATCCAAATTACAAAAATATCCATTAATCCTGAAAGCTCCCGCATAAACAAGAAATTCATTGAAAAAAGCTTCATTAAAAGTAGAGGTAAGGTTCTGTATAAAGTTTTAAAGCACCAAATTGACCAGGCTGCACACAACCTTAAAGGAACTATTAATTATAAAAAATAAAAACTGGTTAAACAGATAGGCTGTGCAAAATAAAAAAGGTTTCTATTATAGGTAGTTAGCCAAAAATGTAATGTATAATGGCTGGAGTGACTAATAGTCAGAATACTAATCCCTGCTTTGCAGCTCTTTTGTTGTCCACTGATTGGTTACTAGGCAGTTACCAATCAGTGACTTGAGGGAGGGCACATGGGTCATAACTGTTGCTTTTGAATCTGAGCTGCATGCTAAGGATCAATTGCAAATTCACTGAACAGTTATGTCCTATGTGGCTCCCCTTCAAGTCACTAACTAACTCTGAGCTGTAAAGCAGGAAGTAGTGTTCTGTTCTGTTAGACATACAGTCACTCCAGCCTTTATACATTAAATTTTAGCTAAAAAACTATATTAGACACAATTTTTATTTTATTTTTCCGCAGCCTATCTATGTACCCAGTTTTTATTTTTATACTGAACTGTTCCTATACGTGCCTCCACCAGTAGCGTAGCATAGGTAGAATAAACCATATGCCCATGGAGGATGCCTGAGAAAGGGACCTGTAACACCTTTAACCATCTGCTCCCCTACTTACACTTGTCACCATGCTTCCCCATGCTTTACATTGACTGTTGGTGCACTGGGAGAGGGGTACAGAGCCTCCTGGATCAGGTGGTACTGGGTCAACAGATGCAGATGGCCTATAAATCAATATTTACACCCTGAGGATGCACCCTCAAGGCAGATGACAACAATAGTAACAATAATTACCTTGCCAAAAAGTATGCAGTCTTAATTTAAAAAAAAAAAAAAATATTATGGAATTATTATCATTGCTTATTAAATAAAAATGTACATATAATAAAAGTGTTACATTTAAAAGTTGAAGGAATTCAGCACAAAAGACCTTCTTCCAATTATCTCTCTGTCCAGAGTCCAAACCGTATTAATACATTTTTCTAAACGCCAGTGGAAATTAAATCCTACCAAAAAAAAAAATACTGTTGCTTCAGACTTGTATTTATGCTGCAATTATATTAGATTTTCTTTGACAGCTTATTTTTCTTTTTTGAATAATTTACTCACAGGATAAAAATAATTGATTTCTTTAAGAATATAGGTATATTCGGCATTTGACATTTTGATCTTTTAAAATAAACCTTAATTCCGACAATTCAATAGGTATCCAATTATATACATTAATTTCACAATGTGTTCATAAAGAGAACTTTCAAATTTATCCAGTTATCATGTCTTCTGTTTCCATTTGCGTAAATGAGACATGCAAACTAGTTAGTTCTGTATAAATAGGACATTGAGGGACAAAGCAGGATGGTAATGAGGGGAAAAAGGTTAAACTGTAAAATGCCAAAGGTGTAAAAAACTTAGTTCTCATTAGAATGTTGGTTTTGCTGATGACACTTTCCCTTCCAGTCCTACCAGCTATAGACAAGATAGTAGAATCTATGATAAAAAAGGCAAAATTATATGGAAAATAAGGGCATTTAAACCTGAAATGCTAGATGCCTTCAAAACTAAATAGATGTTTCATGGAATCATTTTAATTATGAGTTACTGTTATATCAGTGTTCCCCAACTTTATGACGGGCTCTCCCAGGGGGTACTTGGAGCCAGGACAGGAGAGATCTCAGTCTGAATGCCAGTTAGGCAAGATTTCATGGGAATGCATCTTTGCTCTTCTGTATTTGCCTAAAAGCTCAAGTTGAAAGTTTCCAGATGGTCAGATGTCACTCTTGCAGAGTTATGTAGGTAGTTCTACCCAGAACAGCACTTGCTTGTAAACTGGGAAAGTCCAAGTCCCTGTGTCAGGCACTGCTATATAACTGAACATGAATCCCATTGGTACTGATATTTTGTGGTACAACAAATGTTTTTGGCACATCAGCAGCAGTTAAGCTGGCCATAGACACAACGATCCGATCGTACGAATCCTCGATTCGTACGATTTTCGGATCGTGTGTGGAGTGTTCCGACATTAATCGTGCCATGGTGATCGGTCGTTTGGTTGATCGGCCAGGTTAGAAAATTTCTATCGGCTGCCGATCGTATCTTTGCGTCTATTGCAGATCGTACGATTTTCAGTGGGAGACCGTCACTAGGTTTTTAATTGTACAACTTTTGTACGATCCCTGTCGTCAGGGGCAGAACGTTGGCTGATCTGTGCTTTTGCTACTTCATTTAATCTGAAGGTTAGTGGCAGGTCGCGAGATGGGGAAGTCCGATCGTTCGATGATTTTTCAACGATCGGATCTTTGCGTCTATGGCCAGCTTTAGCTAGCTACACAATATTAGATTATGCTAATCAAACTAGTCATTGCTCTAGCCCTGGAGAGGTTTAAAGACTCTTTGCTAATTATAATTTGGGAAGCCATTGTTTCTTTAACTTCTTTACAAGTTTCCTAACAAGGCACACCAATCCAGTGTAACTAGAAAAACCACAGAAAAGCTGCAGCTGATTTGGCCCACCTAGCCTTTTGCCTTGTGCAAAATGTCTGTTTGTGGTTTTATTCCGAATTGCTTGTCTATAAATTGGGCATAGCCATAAAAGGTGTAGGGAATATTAAACTGGCACCCAGAGAGGCAAGAGTATTTCAAGCAGCATTAATAAGAAATACAGTGTAATCACAAATAAATACAGTTTTCTTTGCCCTTTATAGGACAACCAAACCCTAAATGAAAATGTCGCCATATTTTATAATAATTTATTGCACCAGCCTATAGTTTCAATTCCTCAACAGCAGCAATGATCCAGTACTTCAAAATTTGTCACAATGGGTCACCATCTTGGAAAGTGTCTGAGACGCTCACACACTCAGTGGACTCTGAGCAGCTGTTGAGAAGCTAAGCTTAGGTGTCATTGCAAATTGTCAATCAGAGAATGGCCTGTCATTTAAGCTGATACTACAGGGCTGATTATTAAATTCTGATGCTATTTGCACTGGTTTCTGTGCTGCCATGAAGTTTTTATATGTATTAATTGCTAATTAGCCTTATACACTGAGAATTATATTCTAAGTGTACTGTATATTGTGAGTGGGTCCCTAAGCTCAGTAAGTGACAGCAGCACAGAGCATGTGAATCAGTGAATCAGCAGAAAAGAAGATGGGGAGCTACTGGGGCATCTACTGGGGAGACACAGATCTTTACTGCTAAAGGGCTGTGGTTGCCTTGGGCTGGTACAGAAGCCCCAAATATAATACATAGCAAATCTAGCTAGCTAATTGTTTAGCTACACTTTAGGTCTTCTTTACAGCAATACTGATAGGTTCCTATGACTCATAGGTACATGTCACTAATACTAGTAATGGGGGACCCCACAATCAGGTTTTTGTTGTTTTTTTAAAGCCCACTTCCATGCCACCTCCGTCTACTGTTGTATTGATAGTGCTTGACATTGTAAGCAAGCATGATCCATTTCATTCTTCACATTGCGCTAGAGGGGTAGGGGGTTGATCCTTTTTATAAGCTGGGTTACTAATGTGAAGAATATTTCAGGATAATGCTGCCCCAACCCAAAGTGAGTGACCAGACTTAATGTCTATCCCAGTATTACTAATTATGTGTCAGTAGCTTTTTTTAAATATGGTATTTCCATTTGTTGTTATCATTATAACATAATTTTGCCCTGATTTAGCTCATTCTTGATATTTCTGGGGGGGGGGCTGGGATTTGGTTTCAATTTGGGAAATTAGGGACAACAGTATTTGCTACTTTCCTAGGCGCATCAGTATAAAACAATATTGATTTATGCATGTTTCTATCAAGTCAGAGGATTTTTCATAACTGTGTTGACATTTAATGCCAAACATTACAGGGAAACAATGTAAATTAGGAAAATGCCACTCAAGTAATATAAAACTTTGAAGATAGGTGCCCCAGACAACCTCTATTATTTTGTACAAACATCCAACAGTGCTAAATATTTACTTTGCTTTCACTTTGACTCTGTTGTATTGCAGGCAGGTATTAATATCATCACAGTCAACCAAAAACATTTCTAGCTGCTTGGCAGATTTCCCAGTTTCCTTTAATATTAACTCATTCCTGCAAAATTAATGACTCTGCTTACATTATACATGTGATTGCTGGCATGCAATTTCAATTAAAACCAATGTCTGCAGAGCTGAATAAGCACTTTACACCAAAATCATTTTGCTCTGCCATGTTCATATATATAATCCTAGTGTCACACAAGGGACAATCAAGGTGAGTGTCCCAAAGTAGAACACAAAGCCCCAAAGTACATACAGAATGGGCAATGGAAATATATGTATATAATCCTGGATGCCACTTGTAAGGTCTCCCAAAATGCATAATTACATGATAAACTGCCTGCTTGTGAATTAGATTGCAGCTGACAGTCAATGTCACCAACAAGGTAGTTCTTGCCACAAATCATATTTTGCTACAGATTTAGCATTATTAGTCAATTTCACACCTGGTAAATGTAGCAATGGCTTAAATACAGTATACATTCTGGTTTAATTTAAACTGAGCAATTGATTTAATTAATGTTGCATTCTCACTTCCATGGTGCCAAAAAAGATCTACTGAAAACAAAATGTAATCCTTCTGTTTAAGTGATGCAGGTATCTGAGCTGAACTGCTTATTATAAGGATTGTCTTCTCATTGGCTAGACTCAAGGGGGGAGATTCATCAAAGAGTGAAGTTCCACCACTAGAGGGAAATTCTGCAGCTCTCAATTAATTTCTATGGGATTTTGAAAGGCGTATTCATCAATGGGTGAAGTGAAAGTTCACCCTTTGATGAATACGCCTTTCAAAATCCCATAGAAATAAATGGAGAGCTGCGGAATTTCCCTCTAGTGGCGGAACTTCACTCTTAACTTCACTCTTTGATGAATCTACCCCAAAGGCTCTCGGGAAGGATACCCAGTTCTGCTCCTGAAAATTAAAATTTTCATGGAATTATGCATAGGCGTAAGTTCAGCTGATCAGACCCCAGTTACATAATGGTTTCTATTTTATCAGGACCTCTTAGTACATGGTCTTCTGATCAGCATTTATGGAGCCAAGGAAGTGGTTCCACATGAAAAGAACTATAGGGTAGATTCATCAAAGAGTGAAGTGAAGAGTGAAGTTCCTCCACTTGAGGGAAATTCCGCAGCTCTCCATTCCTTTCTATGGGATTTTGAAAGGCGTATTTATCAAAGGGTGAACTTTCACTTCACCCATTGATGAATATGCCTTTAAAAATCCCATAGAAATGAACTGAGAGCTGTGGAATTTCCCTCTAGTGGCGGAACTTCACTCTTTGATGAATCTCCCCCTATGAGTGATGAAGCATTCCCTTATGTGGATGCAAAGCAATCGGGATATTGGAGGGCTAGTTAGGAAAATTCAACCCATTAGGAAAAAAATATAAAAGTATTAAAGGAGAAGGAAAGTCAGCTTACACTTGGGGGTGCCAAATCTTAAGCATCCCCAAGTGATTTTATTAACTTACCTGAAACCCCAGGCTGGTGCCCCTATCAGCAAAAAACTGCACCTGATCCGGGGTTATTCCAGTGAGCACCACGGACCAATTCTCTTCCATCTTCCACTTTCATTGTGTGGCTTGCATGCACATTAGAGTGATAAGCATAAACTTTAACTAAAAAGTCGGCTATTTTGTTCTACTGCACATGTGTTTGCCCCGGGAAATTTGAAGAAAGAAGAAGCCGGAAGAGGATTGCTCTGTGGTGCTCACTGGAATAACCTTGCTGATAGGAGAACTAGCCCGGAGTTTAGGTAAGTCAGTACCATCACTTGGGGGTGCCTAACATTTGGTGACCCCAAGTGCAAGACCCTTCTTTAAGGAAAATGTGGTTTATGTCAGAAGTTGCAGTTGCAGTTATTAGTAGGCAATCCTAGACTCTATTTAGGTCCCACAACAAGTGCTACAAGAACTGAGACTTCCAAAGGAAAATAATATGAGCAAAATTTTACCATTGGTTTTATTCCCCCAAAGCAGCAGCAAGATTGGATTATTCACAATTCCTCACACAAGCAGCTTTGTTAGAATGATAAACAAAGGGTGGGCTTTTATGTTCAATCTAGGTTATAGAGCCTTAATTATGTAAAGTCAATCACTGAAGTTGCTAACACATATGTATGTACCCATTCCAGGTAGGGGACAATTATGGGAGTTAGAGGCCCTTGACATCACTTTTATATAAGTTGGTTCCCTACATGTCAGATAACTGATGAACAAAAGAGGTGCAAAAAGAACAGCAAATAAAACATCAAATAATTAAATAAGTTGCTGCAAACAGCATGCTCATGTCTTATGAACATTTGTGAATATAGAAAAGGACATACATTGGGGTCTATCTCACCTCTACAAGTCTTCTGTATATATTGCAGATTAGACCTACAGCCTACAAATAGTCCATGGGAAATTTGTGAGTTTTCTGTAGAGCACAATTATATAAGAAAAAGGCCAAAATTACTAGAGTAGAGAAGACTATGTGTGGCCATGCTCTGTCTGACCTGTAGCAAGTAAACACCAAACTCCTCACTCCTTAAACCATGCACGTCATAGTTGCTATGGCAACAAGCTTCTGGTTACTGGTACGAAAACTGTAAAAGGTTATAGCTACATAAAAGTTAAAACAGTTTTTCTGCTCTACAGTAAAGCAAAGTGAATACAATTATTAGTATTGTTGGAAGGAACTCTCCTGACTTTGGAAAGTTACTTCTATATGTCCCCCCCATGCTTGGGTCTGTCTGTTTAAAAGGGATGAAAGCCATGTATCCAAAGGCTTTGAGATTTTGGAGGGAGGGTGAGCCATTTACATTACTAGCTTAATAAAAAGGTATGTGTTTCTTCTAGAAGACCAGTGAAGGACTTAATGTAGACCAAGAAAACAACCTTTGACATAAAGTAATTGAAGGTAACAATCATTTGTATGCATTCCATTAATGACACAATAAGGTCCTTTAGATGCAAATAAAAGTTTTGTGCGTTTTACAACATATGAAAATGTTATCATTAGTTAGCCGAGGGGGAAATGTAGCACCTATAATGGGGTAATTTCACAAGTGACTTGCACTTATCTGGCAAGTGCTGTGAGATGGTTCAGTTGCTTCACTTGTTAAGAGATCCATCAGGCAATTTAGTTTCCTGGCTGACACTTTGTCCATTGCAAACCTAATATTTATACCAT
>CM044434.1:14089001-14108527 GCA_024363595.1 Xenopus borealis | reverse complement strand
CTATTCTGTTGGAGCACCCAGTTTACATATTCTGTACATTTAATCAGCTTCAAAACATTACTTGTTTTATGTGCATCCATGCAACACTATGGTTAGAACTCAATAGTTAGGCATGTCAGGTAAAGCAAAACAAAGGGACTCTGCCTCTTTTAGAAAGGAATGTACAAGAAAACATTCTTTTTTGTACTCTGTGGCTATAGCTTCTGGTCAGCTAAGCTGCATTTCAGCAGTAAAACAAACAAACAAACTGTCAGTCAATTCCTTTATAGGCTTAACAGCCTGCAGTGTTTTGAGAGGAGGCAAAGTCTCTCCAGTAGTTCAGAGGTATTGAGCTACCACCATAATCCCTGATCAGTGCAAGACAGACAGAAAGTGAGAGGTTTCTTCAGACTATTAAAAACTCCTGAATTAAGGTCAAGTGACCTCCTGCTGCTTTTCCCTGGCTTAGAGCCCAAGCCATTTTA
Source organism: Xenopus borealis (assembly GCA_024363595.1). Lineage (NCBI taxonomy): Eukaryota > Metazoa > Chordata > Amphibia > Anura > Pipidae > Xenopus > Xenopus borealis. Next base: position 14,108,063 of record CM044434.1, on the reverse strand, counting down.
AAGGAAATATATTTCAGCCGATTATTCTAGACTTGCTGTCTTGCGCATTCAGATACCTGTGTTTCTGCATAAACACCAGCACATATTTTATATTTGAAATGTGTATTTGCCCATGCAAAATGTCATTTGACCTACTGCATTTGCTAAATGTGATAACAGTTTCCCACTCGTGAGACGATTCACACTAAGATGTGACAAAAAACAAATATTACCAAAAAATTGAAAGGGACATGATAAATAAATAAATATCTTCCTTTTTTTGTTTAATAAGATTCAGATTTATATCTAGAGGTATGAACTGGTGGTTTCCCCATTGAATGACACATGTTTTATAAGGGATAACAGGCTCTAAACCTGTGTTTGCTTAATATACACTTTAATGTCCCTGGGAAAACAAAGTCCTCAATAATAGATAATTTGGTTTGTGTCTTGTGTTTATTACTCTTTAGGCACATCTATGTACCTATTAAATGAAAAGTTTGAGTTAGAAACTGCACTTTCATTTCATAATTGTGCTGTCAATTATAATATCACTGTTGTTACTTTTTATACAAGGATCTGGGGTCCTTCCCACCCCAGCCACCAAGCTTCACACCACAGTTAAAAGATTGCACAGACATAAGCACTAAAAATGATAACCCCCCACACACACACACAATTTATAAAAAGTCATTGATGTTCAGGGCCCCCTTATATGTTAAAGAAAAAAACTGTGGTTAGGGCCCCCCTACAAGTAAAAAAAAAAATCATTGGTGACCAGGCCCCCCCTTATAAGTTAAAACAAAAAATGTTTTTCCAGGGCCCCCCTTACAAAAAAAAACATTGGGGCCCCAGAGAATATAAAAAAAAACAGCATTGGTGGCAGGGGCCTATAGAGGATAAAAATCATATATGGGTGGCAAGGGGTTTAAAAAAACACATACGACTCCTTTCATGACTTGTTGTGGCTTCAGGACTTAAACTTTGGCTCCTTTCATGGCTTCAGGTCTTTTTACGGCTTCAGGACTTAAACTTTGGCTCCTTTCATGGCTTCAGGTGTTTTTACGGCTTCAGGACTTCAACTTTGGCTTCTATCATGGATTTGGGTATTTTTGCGGCTTTAGGATTTCATCTTTTGGGACTTTGGCTACAAATGCATACATTTTCACATTATTGATGATAAAGTTGCCAAACCCCATATGGTAGTCCTATTTAGTTCATATTTTTTGTAAATATGCATATCCCTTAATCTTCAGGAAAAGTGTCTTCAAACCAAAGATTTCTAAGACCAAAGCCATTAAAAGTCAAAAGTGTTTTGCTGAAATACAAAATTACAGTGGGGGTTGTAGGAGCAAGTTCCATTAATAACCAGTGATGGGTGTGTATGACCCATTTTGGGAAACAGTGAAACATTTTCCCCCCATTGGAGGCTATGGAGTCGAGGTGAAACCTGGCAAAAGCTGCTAAAAACTTTCTCTCTTCACTATAAATAAATAACCTTTGGTATGGTACTCCCAATATGTTTATTTGTAAACAATTTATAATGTATATAAGAAAGAAAGAATGGAAGAAGGAAAAAATGAACGAAAGAAAGAAAGAGAGAGCAAGAGAGAGAAAGAAAGAAAGAGAGAGAGAGAGAGAAAGAAAGAAAGAAAGATTACAACAACAGAACTGGAAAGGGAAGAGAAAATGAGTATAGAAAAGGAAGGGTAGAGTGAGAAGACCATGAAATAAGGTAATGAGATCAGAATGGTACTTCCCATTAAATAAATAAGTCACTTTTGCTAATGCTTGAAACATTGTTATAGAGCAGGGGTGTCCAAACTGCGTTCCGAGGGCCAAATGTGGCCCAGGATGGATATGAATGCGGCCCAGCTTGAAACTCTCAGTTCCCAAGAAAACGTCATATTGCAAAGGATATAGGAGGAGGGGGTCTCTGCCCATTGCCCAGTTAGTAATAATAATATAATAATAAGTCTATTTAATATTCAGGTGACCCTTATTCCAGTGTATAGCTCCATCTGGTTATCCAACACCGGTATTGTAGTTTTTTTGTGTGTGTGTGTATTTTCTTTACTTTTACAAAACCAAAAGTCAAACAATTTTTCTTCTTCCAATGTGGCCCTCAAAGCCAAAAGTTTGGACACCACTGTTATAGAGCATAGCTATAATCATTAATATGTGTAGTAGAACTTACTATCATGCTTCTTCTGATGAGGTAAAGAACATCTCATCACTTGAAACAACGCCAGCATGGTTCCTTCATTAGCGATGACAAATAGTAGAAATGTAGGCATAGCTTGTTCTGCAGAGAGAGCCTTATTTATCTGCATAATCCTGTTTATTCACATAAAAATAATCTATTCTACTGTTCCTTAGAGAACTCAGCAATATCTCATGCATAGACTACAATAAAAACCTGGACCCCCAGGGCTGGTAGACAAATTGGCATGATAAATGGAAATATGCAGATTAAGTTTTTACTATTGACTACGGCAAAGTTTTCCGAGGAGGGATATGCAGAAATTGCCCCCTGCACATTTTTTGTAGGCGATTCCCATCAAAGTTACTATGGGGTGGCAGGCACAAACCTCCCCAAAAAAATGCCCAAAAATACATAATTTATCCTACTGTTATCCTATTTGAAGGCACTGTATAAATGAGATGTCAACCATGTTAGGTTCTGCCCTGCTGAGGACTGTGATTGACTAATCCAAATACTGTATGCTACTGAGAGAGAATAACATTATGTGCATGCAGATTTCCTTCGGGATCCCCTCTTGGATATATTTTGTTCTCAAGTTAACCTTCGTTACTAGTACCCTGGCCTTGTAGCAGAACAACCCTTTTGGATTCAAGAGCAGTTCTTTGTTTTTCTGTGCTGTGAGGAGATATCTCTATGCTCTCCCACCGGTAACTCTGTTTTATTCATATACATTCTCATGTCATACATTCCCAAGTCTATAAATCTATGTAATTCCTTTGTTCTGTGTTCTGACTCTTTGTGAGTTCAGAATCCATGGAGTTTGTGTCAAATAATCTTTATCTTTTAACCTCAAGAGGTCTTCAGTAACTGAATTTCCAATGTTTGCCATTATCAAAAATGAGTTATGAGTGAACCTATATGAGATTTCACATGAGCATAACTGAGAATGGTGAATTAGAACATTTCACTCAGGTGCTTGAGCAGTTGTTGTTGGACTTTTTTAGTTCAAGTCTTCTTGGAGGTCCAACCTTTTGTGAGGATGATCAGTCTAAAGAATGAACAGAGCCCCTCTTCCATAAAAGCCATCCTGTTCTTGAGGATGTCAAGATCTCCTAAGGTACTGTAACTAGGCAGGGCATCTGTCCCTGTACCTAAAATATGTATTACCCATCTTTTCTTCTACAAAATGTGGACCCGTTGTTCTTTCAATATAACCAATCAGTTCTAAAAGAGTTTGTATTTCATTAACAACCCATAATGATTACTCAAACAGCCACATGTGGGGTCATTTGCAGATGATGTACCATATGTTGAGGGAAGGTAAATAAAAATATTGTTGTTAATATCAATTAAAGCGCCATAGAAAATAAGCCATTAATCAATTGCCCAATCCTGCTGAATGTCATGGTGATTTCAATATGATGCATTATGAGATCGTGAGTACTGAGCCCTTGAACATGTTATCAGGACCCGACATCTGTTACTTGGCAGTCTCATTTAATCTTCATTAAGCCTTTCTCCCAAATGAGGAGCCATAAGTTTTCACATACAGTTTGTAAAAGACTATTAAATTGAGTGGTGTGGTGTGAGGAACATTTATTACTGCATCGTTATGCTTAACTCCTTATACGTGCAACAAAAGTTCCCTTTTCTGCACTATATTTACATTACATCCTTTCAGTGCAGAAGTTTCTCTTTGTAAACACGAGACACAATATTCAGAAGATTATATATTGCCCCATGTCAGATTTCAAAACTGAATGTAAAAAAATCTGTTTGCTCTTTTGAGAAATGCACTATTAACTGATGTGTTTTTTTAAAATAAATAAAAACGTTTTACCATGACAGTTTCCCTTTAAAAGGGGATGTAAAGGCAAAAATACAATCCAATACAAATCTCTACACAGTTGCCGTAATTCTGCAAGGCTGGTATTCTGCATGGCTGGGACGTAAGGTGGGGGCTCCCCCTTGCTGTTCATAAGTATCATTGTTTCCCTGTCCAGCAGTAAGGGACTGTCTGACAATTCACTGAATTTGAGAATTTCACTGAATACAGACAGGGATCTTATAAAAACGGTACAGATTTTTTAATTAAAGTATATTGGAGATAGATTTAATTTTTCATTAAAGAAAGTAACAATGTGATTTTACTTTTTTGCCTTTCCTTGTCCTTTAATTCTGATATTTTGTTGTCTAAACTCTGAACCTGCAGTCTGGAATGAACTGTTTCTTGCCTATCCAGAAGCCGGACTCAGCTACTGATCTTGTTGTCTTGTTTATAAGTGATGTCGCGACGCGTGTCGGAAACGACGCGACGCGCTGAAAATGACGCGACGCGCCGAAAATGTTGCGATGCGTGTCGTAAACGACGCAACACGCGTCTCGTCAACTTTGACGCGCGTCGCATCGTTTACGACACGCGTCGCAACATTTTTGGCGCGCGTCGTGTCATTTTCAGCGCGTCGTGTCGTTTCCGACAAAGCGTCCCGCGACTCGTTTTCGCCGATTCGCGAATTTCTCTAGAAATTCGCAAATCTTTCGGCGAAGCGAATCGCGGGAGATTCGCCCATCACTATTGTTTATCTGTAAAGTTTAGTCCATCTTTTTAAGCCTTCTTTTAGTGTCCTATATGCCATAGTATCTCCTCTAGAACCTGTTCTAGATGCTCCAATGTCTGATCACACAAGTCCTATGTGCTGGAGGTCTCTCTCTCTCATAACTATTCTCATGATTTCCATTTTCACTCTAACACTGGTGTGTTAGTGCTCAGTGAGAGCTTAGCTGAGAGGGTCACAATACAATCATGCTCAACTGTCCAGCATCTGTAGATTTCAATGAAATCATTCAACCCCTGCCAGCCCCCAACAATGCTTGCTACTAAACATCACATATCTCATTATTTTGTTTCCATCATAAGTTGCATAAGCTCCAACTGTGCGGGACATGTTCCCCTTCCCATATATTTATATATGATATATATATATATTTGTGATATATAATATATGTTCTACTCTTGTATGCATTGTATGTTAGTTCATTATAAACTTGAATCATTACCTGTCTCTCAGGAAACATGACATTAGAAAGTAACAGTGACAAGAGATGACAGGGGTTGATTTAGCGGAACAGTCGTTATATTTTGTTGACATAAAATGTGTAGCTTCTCTCCAATTATAGCGGCACTGAATAAGTTGGAGACTTATAAATAAATAAAAATAATGGTGAAGGGGGGCATATTCAAAACTGTTTTAACGCATTAGTACTTAGTTAATTACCGTGCTCTACTTATTTTCTTCTCACTAATTGGCTCATTTGGCTGTGCAGCTCATGCTTTGTAACGCCTAATTACAAGCCGAGGCAAGGAAACACTGCAGTTAAAGTCGTTTGCCGTTATTCAGAATTGGTAGATGTCTTGAGCTGAATTAAAATTGAAAGCACGTACACCCTTAACACCTCTTTTAACATAATTAAATATCTATGCCCCATAGCGCATTATCTGTCTTTCTTCAGTCTCCATGCCCAACAATGGATTTACGGTGTTAAAGGAATGCATTTTCTGTCTCCTAAAGCTGAGCTGCGGCACTTCTTGGAAATTGACAACTTATCCCTTGTGTTATAGAATCCAGAGTGATCAGTTATCCTTCAGTTGCAGCTGAACTACAAGCTTTGCCTCAAAACCATGAGCCTGTGAGTCAGGCTGGGAACTTAGTTTCAGCTTTTTAGTTGCTAAATATCTCAGTCTTCATCTGCAGCAAAGCATGACCCCAACAATTTCACAATGGTTAATGAAGTGACTCCTGAAACATATCTACAGTATATTCTATATGTTCTAAATAGTGGTTATTTTACATACAAGGCCAGAACTGCAATTGTGCTAACATTGTTGTAATAATTGAGCATATTGATGCTCTTGATTACAGGAACTTGCATAAGGTTGCCACCCTTTTCTTTGAATAATACCAGCCTTTGGGTCTGGGAGCAGGCGGTGATGTCACAACACTGAGTAAGGAAATGGGCAGGGGATATATGTGTCTGGGATTTATAAGGTATTACAAAGTTACCAGCAATTTTTTAAAGAGGCATTATATATTTTATGAATGTAAATAGTTCTAGCAATATGCAGAACAGCCAGCAGAGGGCACCAATCCATAAGGCTGGCCTTTGGAGAATTACCCTGCAGGAGCTAGGGTTGCTACCCTTTGGATCTGGCCCTACTGGCCAGTGATGCAAAGGTTGGGGGTGGGCCAGAGAGGGGCGGGATAGTGCCATTCCAGGGGTGGGGTTATACTGTTCTGGGGGCAGGTTTATGATGTTCCGGGGCAGTGTTATAATGTTCTGAGCGGGGTCACAGAGTTTCACCAGAAAGGACTGCAGCCCTTGGATTAGCTGAGTAGGGGAGAGGGGAGGATCTGAGGCAGGCCAGGGATGGAACAATATGAATTACAAATTTACTGCATAAATTTGTAATACGGGCCCATGTAGGGAAGTGTAGAAGCTATGCCTTTTAGGCCTAATATCATCCACAGGAGAGTCAGATAATATTAAGCCGGACCAGGTGGTACCTGATCCTTGCCAGGAAAACATAGCTAGGTAGTCAGTGGCGGAACTACCGGGGGAGCAGGGGGTGCAATTGGGCCAGGGCCCGCACCCCCCCAGGGCCCCCCGGCAGCGTAAGCACCTCCCTCTAGGAGTGAGAGTAGTGTTGCCACCTTTTGTGAAGGTGGAGACCGGGCAGGGGGTGGGGCTATGACACACCGGTCTGCGATTGGCTGATCATTGTGTCAATCATGGGGAATCCTGCCCAGTTTTCCAGTTTTGACGCAGACAGCCCATCAAATTACCAGGCTATCCGGTTCAAAACTGGACAGGTGGAAACCCTAAGTGAAAGTTAAATCAGGGCTAGCAGCAACAGCCTATGTAAAGACGTGAAAAATTACTTTTATTTTTCATGTGCAAATAGTTTGACAATGTGGTAGTTTAAACTGCAGGTATTGACAACACCTAAGGTTGGCCTGTAGGGGAATTGTCTGGCAGGATCCCGTTTAAGGCAGTTTCTGAGGTGCTTCCTCTTTGGCCTAACACAACACACCTGCCAATTATACTGTTTTGAGTAGGGCATTTCTGTTTTTCACAGCTCAACCTGCAGTCCCAGATTTCTACTGAACAGCCAGAAAAAGATACTAGTTTTCTAGCTTAGTTGGCTTTTGGCAGAGAGCCTAGAATAGACACTTAAGTAAGATATTTTTGTAACAGTTTTAGATAAGGAGGTCTCTTGGGTGAGCTACGATTCACAGCTTAAAGGGCAATCCACCTTCATTAACAAAACTGTAATAACACATAAAAAAACCACAGAAATGTGTTCAGACGTTCATAACAGGTGTGGTCAAAAATTGTTGCCGTGCTCTGCACAGCAAATCTTTTTGCCTCTCTTTCTGTTTCCAAAATGTTAGGAGGTATGATACAATCCACAGGAGAGACAGACAATACTGCATCAGACCAGGCGAGTCCCATACCTGTGCTAAGACTAGACATTGTAAGGAGTTTGCCCTTGGAGTGAGAATTAGAGAGGGTTAGCTAGCAAAGACAACTTGCATCCCAACCAGGAGTTTAGGTTTGGGATACTTCCCAAGGCGATTGTGTGCCAGACAGTTAAAAGAGTTAGTGGCAGCCATTGGGCACTGTATGCAGACACCACATAGAGAAGGTGGAGAGTCATTGGGGTAAATTTATCAAAGAGTGAAGTTCCGCCACTAGAGGGAAATTCCACAGGTCTCAGTTCATTTCTATGGGATTTTGAAAGGCCTATTTATCATTAGGTGAAGTGAAAGTTCACCCTTTGATAAATACGCCTTTAAAAATCCCATAGAAATGAATGGAGAGCTGCGGAATTTCCCTCTAGTGGTGGAACTTCACTATTAACTTCACTCTTTGATAAATATACCCCATTGTGAGAGGCCCCTTCAATTGCCAGTGCACTGCTGTATGACAGGGGTCCTGGGGGCTTCAGGGAGACATGTTGTGGGAGTGCTGGTGACAGATGACAGACAGAATGTATGTGCATAACTCGTTAACTTGTGTCAGTTCCTGATCCATGGTGACTCTGGTCTGCCCCTGGAATGCTACTAAATATCCCGGATTTGTGGGCTATAAAGGCCTAGTTCTAGGGCAGCAAGATTTTAGGGTAGGGTTGCCACCTTTTATTAGCCTGTATTCCAGGCAGGGAGCTGGCTCATGCTGTCATGAGGCTGTCATAGGGTGTGCCGGTTACAGCACGGGCAGGAGAGTGCCATCACCGGGGTGGGGCTATGATGTGCTTTTTTGGATAACCGGATAGGCAGTTTTGACCAAGCCAACATTTCTGAAAACTGGGATGTCTGGGCCAAAACTGGATAGGTGGCAACTCTATTTTAGGGATAGCATCCAGCCGCATTCTATTTTTTTTTCATAAGCAGTGGGGGTGTGTAGCTCTTAAATTTCTGTGCACCAAATCCCCAGTGCTCCATCGGGAACCTGAGCATTCACACACTAGTGTGTGTGGGGGTGGACGTGAGGACCCCTCTGTCATAGGGGTGGTCTAGTTAAAAAGCTGTTTCTAACTAATTTGGCAAACATACAACTTCCACCGTACTTGTGTATATTACGGAGTTCAACCCACCCCGTATTTATCCTGCTAAAATTACAAGGAACTATTTAGTTCCCAGTGGAATAACCATCAACATTAGGAATATAACATACTGTAGCTTCATTTATATTGTGAGCTCATTGGGGTAGATTTTCTCTTTACGCTTTCTCATTGCGTTACTACTGTATTCTAAGTGTGTATCTCCCATGCCCTAACTCTATACTGTGTAATTACTGTGTTAGTTAATAAATAAACCTAGACAGACCATCTTAAAAGCCCTCACCTACAATGGTAAAGATGGGGGCACTGCTTAATATGTTGGTAACGAGAATATTTTCATGTAGAAAACCTGAAAAAAACATGAAAGTGTAATGATCTCCTGTGATCACAAGGTGTCAGCATAAGCAAAAAGTCTGATGGTAAACTGGTAATATTGTTAGAAGAGAAGGAAAACGTTGTGATCTACACGGTGATTATAGACATGATCCATTTTGTTTTTGTTGGTATTGTATTTATTTAAGAACTAGACATTAAGCCCGTTAAATTAACGGGCGCTAGAACATATGTAGTCGAACATTTATAAAAACAGAATTGTTCTAGGCGAATTTTCGCCTGCGCTACGCAAATTCACTAACGTGCGAATTTACGCTCTGGTCGGCGAACGGTAACGTATTTACGTTTTTCAGACTATCACCCACAATGGTAAAACACGCCACAGCGTAAGGGTGCGAAGTTACGCGTCTATCTACTTCACAAGCGTAAATTCGCCAGAGACGGTCCGTGCGGCACATGCGCAGTAGCGCAATTCCATGGACACAGGGACTGGACGCAGAGACACTTGAACTTTATTATATAGGATGCTTTAAATCAAATAGTAGTGACTTAGTTCTGTGACCAAAACACTACAAATGCCTTTTTGTTCCATTTTTCAAATGTTTGGAGGCATGCCGTGCATTTTGGTATAATGGTTTAAAGAGTCAATCTGATTGCGTGTGCATTTCAACTACAAACTTGATAACCAATGGCAGCAGATAAGGTGCTTTATGCACATTTTTGCTTTGTTCTATCAGATATGGTTAAAAGAGAAGGAAAGCTACTAGTGATGGGCGAATTTATTCGCCTAGGTCGAATTCGCGGCGAATTCCCGCGATTCGCCGCTGGCGAAATAAATTCGCGAATCATCAGCGAAATTTCGCTTGGCGAAATTTCGCCGAAAAACGAGTCGCGCGTCGTTTTTGACGCGACGCGATGAAAACGACGCGACGCGCGCCGAAAACGACGCGATGCGCGACAAAGTTGACGCGACGCACGACAAAATCGTCCCGCGACTCGTTTCGCAAATTTTTTCGCTAATTTTTCCCGAATCTCTAGGCGAAGCGAATCGCGGGAGATTCGCCCATCACTAAAAGCTACAGAGGCATTTTATTAGCTGCGATAATGCAAGCTAGACTGCTATATTTATTCTGCAGAATGTTTTACCATAAAGTAAAAGTAAAAAGTGATGGGTGAATTTATTCGCTAAATGAAAATTCGTGGCGAATTCCCGCGATTCGCAAAACGCCAGCGAAAATTAGTCTGCTGAAAATTCGTTGGCGTCCAAAAAAATTAGATGAGCGGCGAAAATGATGCAACGTGCGTCAAAAACAACGCAACTAAAATGACGCGGCGCGCTGAATACGACACGACATGCGTCGAAAACGTGACGCTACTCATTTCGCAAAGTTTCCGCCAATTCGCGAATTTCCTTTTTTCGGCGAAACTGGATTGATTCACCTATCACTACTCTGTTTGTTTAGGATAGCAGCTGCAGTATTAGCTTGGTGTGACATCACTTCCTGCCTGAGTCTCTCCCCGCTCACTTATAGCTTTGGGCTCAGATTACAGCAGAGAAGGGAGGGGGGAGAGGAGCAAACTGAGCATGCTCACGCCCAGGGCAAGGAGGTTTAAGCTGAAGGCAGGAAGTCTGATACAGAAGCCCATGTGTACACAACTGCAGGAATGAAATTCTGTGTTTCTTTTGACAGAGGACTCAGAGCAGCATTAAACAGGGTTTACTGGTATATTTAGGTGGACCTTTCTGATAAGGCTTGCTTAGTTTTAACCTTTCCTTTTCTCTTAAAGAAGCTTTATCTTTTGAAAGTATAATTGGCACATTTTCTAGTTGCATAAGAGGGTACATTATGTATTTTCTAGTATAAACAAAGAAAAATCAAAGCAGAAGGGGATGGTGGTATTGGAACTGGCCTAGCCACACACCTATTAAAAAAATCAAATGTTTTGGGACAGCATGCAGTCCCAAAACGTTTGATTTTTTGAATTGTGTCTGGAGCACAATGGAATAAAGTTTGGGATCACCCTGTTTGATGCATACAAAGGTATTGGCTTCTCTTTTGTTGCTTGTTTCCTAGGAGTTCTTTACCTATATATCAGTAATATTTTATTTACCAGCTGCAGTCAGTAAAAACTAGAGTAAGGCTGCAGGGACTTGAATCACATTATTGGACAGCATTGGACTGGTAGCCTAGGAGCCCACCAGGTTTTTTCCCAGGGTCTCACCAGTCCAGTTGAACCATGCGAATGGAGGAACAACACCAGTGTCGGACTGGCCCACCAGAATATCAGGAAAACTCCTGGTGGGCCTCATGCTGCTAAACTTTTGGCCTATTTCATGGTCATTCCCTAAGAGGCTAAATAGATGGAATAATTGATTATAGTATGTAAAGAAAACAAACAAGGAGAATGGAGGTTGATTGAGGAGATGAAGAATATTAGTTCTGAGAGTGGGCCCCTGGTCTAAGGCTTTATGGTGGGCCCCTGGTCTAAGATTTTTGGGTAGGCGCCTGGTGTCCCAGTCCGACACTGAAAAACACAGATAAATGCATGTAATTATTTATTCCAGAACTAATCTCAAATTTAGTCATAAGAAAACTATTTTTTATTATTATGACTTTATTTACTGGAGTAACATTGCCACCTTTTGGGAAGGTTGAATCCAGGCAGGGGGCAGGGGCGTGACGCAGTGGGGCTGGGACTGTGATGCTGCAGGGGCTGATTGTGTCATCAGGGGTTGGGCTTTGACGTGGCGGTTGCTGATTGGCCAATCACCGCAACACTCATTGGGAATCCTTCCCCACTGACCAGGCCTGCTCCCCCACACAGCCCCAGGCTTGCTTCCCCAGGTAAAAAGGTAAAAGGTAGGGTGCACAAGGAGGGTTTAGGGCAGATGCCAAGAGGAAGCCACTAAAGTCATCTCCATGCCAGGCCACACCTGAATATTAGTATTTTACAAGCTTAAAACTTTTCTTTTAAATTTAGTTAAATATAACAGACCATCCAGCAATGATACAGTCCCAGTACCCACAATATCGTGGAGTGCTAAAGTTTCTTTTATTAAATATATATAGATATAAAAACAACATTTTCAAAAGCACTTTTTTTTGTAAATAATACAGATCTATTCTTTTGGCTTAAACTACGTTTTAAGACTTTGAAACATGTCGTGGTTGTGGCTTCTATAACGCTACAGAAAAGGGATGGTTGGAATGGTGTATATAATAAATATAGGCTTTCTGCTCAATCTCACGTTAATTTGATTTCCTTTCTCCTGTGACATAGAATTGACAAATAAAGCCTGCCCATTCTGAGGAACGCTGATCCTAAAACCCCATTAATTTTCTTTTCATCGTGACGAGGAACCGAATGAAAAACATTAAGAGACAAGAGGGTATAAAGAGGCCTAATAGTTTCCTTCTCCATCTTGCTCGGCCACTCTCGGCTCGGCACTTTGCTCATTCTAAACAATTCATAGCATGACTTGTACATAGCGTTCTCATTAAAGCAGATGGAAACCATTTTAGGTGCATTAAATACTAATCGTATACCACGCAGATTAAAAGTTAATTAGTCCATAAAAATCACAATAGATATTGAGAGACCTATTAAAAACTGAGTGCTGTGTTTCATGAAAATTAACAAAGTTCCAGTGTGCCCTTTGATGCCTGTGTGTTTATGACCAAATTTACTCTACTGGATATTCTATTTAAAGCATGTTCATAAATCAAAACAAATTGCATCTACATTGTTATTTGGATTTCTTATATAGATGCTCACAGGCCAGATTCAGTTTAGGGACAAATTTGATAAGGGAACCATAAAAACTATACATGGGTTTTACACTGGAATTCATATGTTCTATGGTGTTATATGGCCATGTCATGAGGTCAAAGCCCCCCACTGAACCTTGATTATTTACTACTATAGAATTAGTCTGAGAATATAGCAATTGCATTTTCCATACCAGTTTTAGCAGTTTGACAGGTTTGATGGTCTTCAACCATTACAAGTTGCTTGGTCTTTTGTAAAAACCTAAGGAAATCCAACTGGATGTGGTTAGTTCTCTCTGCTAATATTTAGACCCCTCTGCAGATCATGGTAACCATATGAAACCCATCTCCCCAGTTGGTCCTGATAATGGGAATAAAAAAGAGGAGACATCTATTGGAATATTTCTGAAAGTCTCTCAATGCCTCTTTTTTGCTGCTTTGCACAATTCCTAACCTGGTTTAGACACCCCCACTGTAGCTTTAATGTTTCCTTGATGTTCCAGTTCTGCCAGATCCAGATCTGTATTCTGGGAGACACTTCCATCTCTGTAGTGTACAGAGCAAGATGCCTGTTGGCCGTCCATGCTTCATGTCTCTTCATTCATCCTCAGATGCAACATCACTCACCCTCCACGACATGTATGACATTGCCACTGACGCCCATGTTGATATCTCTTTGATTTTCTAAGGGATGTGTCCTCCACAGCTGCTCAATACAGAACATATTGCCTTGGTGGATACAACTTTCCTGTAGATATCTGTGATGATTTTGAGACCTGGAGACTGGGGTCTTTTATCGTCTCCTTCTCTGCAATGGTTTGGATGGACTGAAACAAGATGGCAGGTGACTTCAGTTTGCTCTTCTTCTATTCTATCTTTACTGGTGTCAACTTCAACTGTTGCCTCAACCACCTATTACATTTAGATCACATTCGTGCAAATAACAGCTCTGAATCACTTTTTATCTATTCAGATTACTGTTCTTGCAATAAAACATATTAAGGAAGTTATAAACCCAACTGTAATGCCACCCCACAGCGCCCCCTAGTTTTCTATAGAAGTTACTGAAAACCATAATTATAAATGCAAGAAAATTCACCAATGAGATTTCTACTGATCATAAACTGCATTATAAATGCAAAAACTGACCAATTTGAATTCTGATTGCCAGCCCCATGTCAGGCATCTTGCTGTTATTTTACATATAGAGATAATGATGTCATTTTATTTCTGCATTATATTACACTGAAATCAGACATGGGGATAAAAACAGATGTGTTCAGTTCTGGGAAACTGTGCTTAAAGTTGCTATAAACGATAAAAAGCCAATATTGTACACTAAAAGAAGAAGAAAAATTGCCAGCTCACAGTTTGAGTATTATTTACAGGTATATGTTAATTGGCAGGGGCTTTCTCACTAGAGCTCCTGAGTTAAGGGTAAGTGCACTGTGGTCCCCTTTAATTCCTTGCTCACCTAACCCATCACAAATGGTGCCCGCTGGCTCTGTTCAATACATATACTTTATATGCTCCTAGTGGGATGTAGGAAGAGTCAGAGGGTGCAGGTTGCATACCCTCTACTTACTTATTATTAGTGATGGGCGAATCTATCCTGTTTCGTTTCGCCAAAAAATTCGCAATTTACAGCGTAATTTTCATCGCGTCGTTTACCGCACGCGTCTTGGGTTTTTTTTGACGCTGCAAATTGTCGCCACGAAATAAATTCGCCCATCACTACTTATTATGCTACTTTCAGTTTGGAAGTAGGTAAAGAGCTTGGCTAGAACTAGGGTTGCCACCTTTTCTTGAAAAAAATACCGGCCTTCCTATATATTTATCTTTTTTTCCTATTAATAACATTGGGATCAACCGTCAAAAATACCGGCCTTCCTATATATTTATCTTTTTTTCCTATTAATAACATTGGGATCAACCGTCAAAAATACCGGCCAAGCCGTTAAAATACCGGCCAGGTGGCAACCCTAGCTAGAACTCAGACACAGTCCTTTTTGAATGAGAATGACTCTTGTGCCCTTCAGTATTGTAACACTAGTATCACAGAAAATTACCCCATTTATGGGTTGTGAGAGCAAAAATATCATGAAATCCCCTGTGATTACTTCATGCACATATACCAATACACCAATAACCGATTCAGCTTAAATTCCGGCAGTTGAGTTTAGAATCACCCAAATATGAAAGGGAGCCATAGTTGTGTTTGAATATTAATATGCTTGTCACTAGAGATGACACTGGAAAGAAGAGATTCTGACAGCATAGCCATTAAAGACAGAATATTGCTCACAGAAACATTTCGCAGGCACTACTTTCTGTCTGACGTCCCCAAGGGTCTACGCCACAAAAAGACACAACTTCTGTCGGTTGTATTTTAGTTGCCTTGAGATTTGCTGGTTGTAATGACACAAGGCATGGTAAATCATTTTCATTGTCAGTTTGTTTGTTTTTTTCTTGCATTTTGTTTGCTTTTTGATATTAAACTATTTGAAGTTGTTCCAGCAGGAACGGCAAACCATCAATCCATCCATAAAATGCAGTTAATATGTTTTTTTTTTTTGGAAAGAAAACAAAAGTGCAGTGAAGCTGTTCCTAAAGCTTAAATAAACAGGCAGAAAATGATACGGTCAACACAATAATCTAGCAGGCTTCTGCTGTGAAGAAAATAATCATCAGGTCAAATGAAAGAAATATAGGCTGTGGGGTCTTAAATTCAAAAAGTTTATTAGATAAAAATATGATATAATAATACGGTGTTTCTACAGAAGTGTTTTCTCTGAAGAAGAAGTTTGACTTAACCATTGCCTCTAAAGCTATTTGTACAGTAATTTGGAAACTACTGTTTGTAAATGAACTGCAAGAATCATAATTAAAATTTGTAGGGTCGTTTACCGATTTTCTGGATGCAAATGGGTCTCAGGGTTGCATGCAGCGCTGTCCTTTCCACCTGCAATAGGATAATCAGATGCCACATACAAGTTAGGGGATGGGCACTGGACAGGAGATGAAATGCCTGCGTACCTGCTCTCTACCTACACCTTATGAATACAGAGCTGCTTAATACAGGCAGCCCTATATTCATCCATTGTTGTGCTCAAGGACAGTGGCACTGCACATGCTCAGTGTGCTCTGGATAGCTGTCGAGAAGCTATTGGGAGCATATTCAGAGCCACAGATTGTTATGTTTTGGTAGCCGAGAATGAGTAGCAGGTTCATGCAGTCATTACACTTCAACTTCAACTCTCACACTTTAAGCAGTATAGAAAGTACTATGTATGCACAGTATAACTCATGTACACAGTGACACCTACAGGTATTTTGTATAAACACCACACCGATCTTCACTACTAAAGTGCTGCGATGGATAGGGCTGCCACTTAAGTTTAACATAGGAGGAGCATTTCTAGCCTTTGTCGATCTTCAGTTCTCAAAAAAGATAAAGGATACACAAGAAGGGGTTGAAGAGGTAAACGGGAAAGGGATACAATTAGGCAAAGGAAGGATCCAAGACAGAATGTGGCAGTGATAATTAGCGATGGGCGAATCTAGGCAGATTCGCTTCGCCGAAAAAATCGAAAATTTCTATCGAAATATTTATCTTTCGGCGTGCATCTCGTGTTTTTTTTTTTTTCAGGCGAATTTTTTCGGGTGTTTCACGAATCGCGGGAATTCGCCGCGAATTTGCTGCTGGTGAATAAATTTGCCCATCCCTAGTGATAATTCACATAACTCAAGCAGCTTGCAAAGGACAGCAAAAATGTAAAAAAATATTCTGAGAGGTAGAGTTAATAAGCTCTGGAGCCACTCAGAAATCTCCCGGAATTGACCCGTTGCCAAACTGATTGCAGAGGTTAATATGAGCGATTGTACTTTATAATTACACCTTCCGGTAACAAACGAACCGCAATTAAAACTCCTGCCATGATGTATACAGTGTTATTAAAAAGTCAATCAAAATAAATGAAGTAAGTCTCAATGCAGAATCGGGAGCTAAAAATAATGCTGGCAGAGAAGTATGAGATTCTGGATATTGTATAAAGAGCCTGTGACTATTGTGCAGTGCTAGATATTTTCTCTATCTTGCTTAGCAAAGATATGGCAGGTAGATAAGGGATTGATATTGGCCATACAGTGCAATGCACTTTAGAGAAGTGTCAATAAGACTGGATGGACACAATGGCACATGTAACATAGTAGCATAGTAAGTTAGGTCCATCAAGTTCAACTTTTTAAATCTGAATTTTTAAAATAAAAAAGGCAGACCAAACTAGAATCCACGATTTGACCTTATTTATTATTATAAAAAAGCTCATTTAGTCAGACTGGGGAAAACTCGCTAAAATCGAGTGAAACCCCTAATCGGATTATTTTATCGGAAGTTTTTCACCAAATCTGTCAAATTGTTTGGTCTTTTCGCAGAAAAGTCTGAATTTGTCTGGATTTTATCTCAAAAAGTCCAAAATAGTCCAAAAATAGATTTTTTTGGCTAATTCCAGCGCAGACCACAGAAATGTCCAAATAGGATAGGGACCTCACCAACTTTCTTACATACAACCTCAACAGGCTTGAGATGGAGGCTTTTCAGATTCAGACTTTTTGCATCCTCAGGGTTTAATAAATCTTGAAAATTTTTTGCCTTTTTTTCCTCAAAAAATTGGATTTTATAGTTACAAAAATGAAAATGTTTTGAGTTTTTGGCATTCGGACTTTAATAAAATATTTATAATTTTGTGCCCAAAAAAAATATTGTGCATTCATGGAAAGCATAATTAGAATTCAGGAGTTTTAGCACATAGAAATCTGAATTTCAGCAAAAAGTAGAAACAAATCCCCCCTCCCCATGTCAGCGTTAGTTATTGTGTTTTCCTTCTCCTTGGATTTGGCTATATATAGTTGCCTGAAGGGTCTGGATTCAAAATTAAAGGGATATAATAAAAAAATAAATGTGCATAATAAAACATTTAGGACAGTACAGTTGCATGCTGGTATTATAGTAAAGTACACAACTGTCCACTAGGTGTCAGCAAAGTCATAGTTATACGTTGAATATCTCTACCAACAAATTTACTCAAGTATCAAGCTTCCAAATTATTTATCTATGTGTGTCTGAATTTAGAGTGACATTGAGTAGAGGGAGGGTCTTTATATATTGTTATACTCATTTTGTCCCTTGTGCTGTGTATATATGAAGAGCTTTATATACTGTAAAGTGTTCTATGTTTCTAAATTGCCTGTGAAGAGAGAGAGGAAAATAAGGGGCAAATTTACAAAATTCACGTGAATAGTTCGAAGTTCGATCGACTTTGATCGAATTCCGATTGTAAGTTTTTTCGGATATTCGAATATGCAAATTTGGCCACTTCGATCATTGAATACGCAAAATTCGGATATTCGATAATTCGACCATTCGATGATCGAAGTACTTTAACTTTAAAATTTTCTTCGACTGCCTACTTCGCCAGATTGAACCTACCGAATTGCAATAGAAACCTATGGGAATCCCCCCATAGGCTTTTCTTTCTATCACCTGCTCGAATACCATTTGTACGATCGAATGCCTCGATCGTTCGAATCGTACAAATTTTTGAGCGATCTGAGGAAATGTCATAATTTTTTCGTGAAATCGAACGATCGGTAAAAAGCCCTCGAATTAGGGAATAATAGTAAATTTGCCCCAAACTGTATAATATAAAATAGTGTCATTTATGCCTGAGCCCACTAGGTGGCACTGTAATAGTGTCTGAATAGGCTGTGCTTTGATTGTTGAAACATGTTCTGCATTTGGTACATTTATTTAAAAAAATTGTCCTTGAATTAGAAAGACCTGTTCTGCGCCGAGCCTAGGGACCAACTGATGTCTGACGAAGGGGTTATCCCTGAAACGTTACATTTGACGAATAACATTGCAGGGGTTCTCCCCACTTAATTTGCCGCCGTTGGTGCTGGTACCTTTTTCCTTTAGTTTGAAAAAAAAACTGCCCCTTAATCTCATAATTATGATTTTTAATCTCATGATTACAATTTTTTAAATCATAATGCTAAATCAAGATTTTGACTTTTTAAAGTCATAATGACGAGATTAAAAGTCATTATTAGATTAAAAAAACATAATTATGAGATGAAAAGTCATAATGTCA
>CM044434.1:14058339-14077124 GCA_024363595.1 Xenopus borealis | reverse complement strand
TTTTTTTTTTGCAATGTTATAAAGCTTCAGTAAGCAATTTAAATTTTCCCTTACTGAAAATGCTCTCACGCTATGAAACTATCCAGACTGCAACTTGCTGCCCTATGAGATATGTGGCCCTGCTTGCTGCTCTGCTTCTTAAAATTACAAAACAAATTACTAATTGTGACTAGAGGGTCATATCTCTTCAAGGTACTCTGAGTAAAAAAAAGTATTTTAGCCAGTAGTAGTTTTTTAAGATTTTCTTACAAAACCTTGCAATTTGTTTTCTCTATACAGTGGTTATTTGGGGTGTTTTTTTCATGGCAAGATCTGTCTGTGAACATTGGAAAAGAGAAAAAAGTGGTGAGTGAGATATCTGCTTATGAAATGAGAACTAGAAAGGAGAAAAAAGCCAGTGAGTTAAAAACTTCTCTATTTTATTATTTTGATGATTTTTGCTCTACAATTACACAATTTCTTAGGTATCAGTGGTCAGTGGACCTGGTTTAAGAAATAAATGAACTTTCAAAAATGAAGGCAGATAGAAAAGCTGATTAGACTTAGCCATTCTATAACATAATAACATAATGTAAAGGAGGAAACATGTAAAGGACTGCATAATATATACAGGCCATTTAGAAAGATAACGTCATTGGATTCTTGACCACTTATACAGTAAATATAAACCTAAGCAGTTACTGAAGGGAAGGTTGCACCAACATTACGTAAGGACAGTGAAAGTCCAGCCATTGGCTTCAACTTAGAAGAGAGGATTGAAAGTGGGAAAATGTTGGAAGTAACTGAAGCAGCTGTGAGTTGTTGACAACAGAACTGGATTAACTCATGCTTAATGATCTGATTTTGGGATCCAGATCGTTGTCTGGAAAAGAAAAGTTTTTTTGTATTATTTCATTGAGCTTGGGCTGTGTGTGTAACGGTTGACATTTGGATTAACTACTGGGGTTTTTGTTTGTTATGTGTCTTTCCCTTTTACCTTTACTTATACTGAAACTGTTTTGGTTTAGTAGCATCAAAAGCCTCATGGCATATCAGTGTTTTAGAGTGCCAAAGTGTGATGCTCTAAATACCAGTATCTGGGGATGGTCTTACATTATTCGTTTGAATGTGAAACATACATACCCATAATTGCATCTACCATACAGTGAGGAAGACCATATGGCGTTTAGACCAGTATCTTGGGAAGACCATCCCCAGAGAATGGTCTAAACACCAGTATCTGGGGGATATTCTGCAGTCATTTATTTCAATGTGAAATGCACTGTCTATGGTAGATGCTTCCGCAGGGACATGAGGTTCACTTGGGAATGTTGAAGAATGCATTCATGGGCAAACTTAGCACACCAGAAGTATAAATGTGAAGCAAACCACTGCCAAGACTTGTAAGATATCATATTAGCATTAATACAATATCCTTGCTAAAAATGCACCTAACACTTGAAACCCAACCTATTAAATCTAAAGTATCCACCAGTTCCAACCACACCAAAGAATGACTTCTTCAATGTCACAGGTCCCACTGCGCAAGAAGTATCTATCATAGTGGGCCTAGTTTAATAATGTTGGCACAAAAACATTTTCAAAGAGGTTAAATGGCTTTCATTTAGCACCTATGCACCCATTGCAGCCAATTATGCTATAGGCTCGAGGCGCATGAAGCACCTTGAGCCTATAGCAGCAAATTGCACCCATGTAAGCTAATTTATTGAGCTGGTGCAATTATAATCAATTAAAGAGCATATACAGTAATTATAAGCACTTGGCCTGCAACATGATCCCATCAATGTCATGAATTCAAAGTGAGTTACATATACAAATAGGTGCAAGTTTTGTCTAGAGCAGTTTTGGTTGTATAAAAAACAGGTGCGCTGCCTCGGTGTAGGTTGACAATCCACATAGGGGCTACCAAATGGCCAATCATAGCACAAAAACATTTTTCATGCTTGTGTTGCTCCCCAACTCCTTTTACTTCTGATTGTTGCTCACTGGTTCAATGATTTGGGGATCCCTGGTCTAGAGCTATGTCCTAGTGTTTGCTCTCATTTTGCACTGGAATTCTAGGGAAAGTTCAGATCCTTATTTTTTTTGCACCTAGCAAAATCTCCGTGAAGTCTCCATCAACCCATTTTAAAAGTGGTAAGAAGCACATGAAGGTAATTTTGTGACTCTGGCAATAAAGGGAATGTAAGTTATGCAGGGCATTTCCAAATGTATGTAGTGCCACTAGCGAACAGCTACAATGGACCTATTTTATATGCTGTCAAAGAGGCCTTTGTGGCATAAGGAAACTGTCAATTTCATTATTACATTGGCATTCCACACATGCTCCCTTTTTAAGTGCAACTTTTTCTTATCCCATGCAATTGTTAATGCTTTTCTTCTTTAGCTTTCTCTCTGCCAGCTGATGTTAAGATGTTGAACGTGTGAGCCCCATGAGAACCTGTCAATATGACAACTATTTGAAGCACCTAAAAAAAAAAGGATCTGACCATATCCTTTCTACAGTGAGGGATACAAGGACAGTGACATCTCCCAGGGTATTGTCAATCAAACATCTCAAAGCCGAGGAAGAAAAAAAATTGCTGACTTTTGCCTGAACAACCAGGACAATTGTAATCTCTTTTATAGAGATGGGGATAACAAGTCTTTGTCCTTTCTCAGAGAACTACTCATCTTAGTTTTTTTCTTCTAGGCTGCAGCAAGCAAGAAGGATAACATGGTTTGGCTTGAACCTTTGGGGATTTCATACAAATTGGATGCTAATTCCATTGTAATCGTCATTGTTTTGGTGTCCAATTGACCAGCACATTCCAAGTGGTCTCCTTGAAGAGAATCCCAGCCTCCCTGCTTGTTTGTTTTAGGCAAAGTATATAACTGAAGACTTCAGAAACTTTGAATTGACAGGTAACCTGTCCCACAATGCTTCCTGCTGAGAGGCCTCTGTTTTGATGACAAGCCTGTAGAGTAGCTGACTTTTTCCCTCCGGGGGTGCCTTGCTTAGTGATTGACAGCTGTTGGAGAGGCTGACAAGAAGATATTTTACATCTGTTTAGTTGTTTGACTGCTATCCACTCCTTCTCCTGCCGGCCATTGTGATGCTAGGTAAATGTAGGAATTCTGTTCCTGCCACTGCAGATGCCAGACCACTGTGGAGCTATAGTTCTATGCAATACACATTGGAGCAGAAATTAAAAAAAAGCATGGTGGGGAATTTTGAGATGGAATGCAAGAATAGTATATTGATTACAAAGTCAGAATTCTTTTCATTTTCCCCTTTACAGAGATATATTGGATGGAATGTCCACAATGCTTTGAAAAACAAAAAGGGTATAAGGTCTTTCATATGTTATCCTGAAAGGCACTAAGCAGCAGCTGTATATTATACCATCAATTTAAATATACTAAAATACACAATTCGGCATGTTTTATGGGTAACATTGGAGGATGACATTTGTGGTCCTCTTAGAAAATTGTGCTAATTTGCATCTGATGTTTTCATGTGTGTGTGTG
This sequence comes from Xenopus borealis, assembly GCA_024363595.1. NCBI lineage: Eukaryota > Metazoa > Chordata > Amphibia > Anura > Pipidae > Xenopus > Xenopus borealis. Next base: position 14,073,614 of record CM044434.1, on the reverse strand, counting down.
CAAATTAGTTCTTGCTAACAGCAAATGAGTCCAAGTTCATGGATTATTTCTACTGATTTGAGGACACAAGACTTCCCCAGGAGCCATTCATCTACATAAAGGGGAAGCACCCTGTACACATGATAATCACCCCAAAATACACACAAGAACATTTCTGAGCAATGGTCCAGTGCGACCAAAATGCTTTGCATTTATACCAAAATACAACTATAAAGCCCTGTCATATAGTCATTCATGACATGGAAGGCAGTGTTTCTACATTTTTCACCCTGATTTTCAGCCTAAATGAACTGCCATTTTGGATACAGAGACATGTGCCCACACCCATGAATACAGCAATGAGAAATGTAGAAAAGCCTAGATGATAGCAGGTAAAGAGAAAAAGAATAGGAGAATGAGGAAGCTTAGTAATGAGAGGAGGAAAAATATGTGGTTTTCTGGTGGGCCCCTAGCATCCCACTATAATACTGCGCTCACTGAAAGAACACATGTGCCCAGGGTTTTCTTCCCTCTATATGGTTATATTTGTTATATAAGTACTGGTGTGTAGCTCCACCTTTTTAGCAAAAGTCAAAACTAGAAAATGAATAGTGAAAAATACTAAATAAAAAAAACACAAAAATGTTATTGAAAGATGGTATCTTACCAGGATAACCCCTTGTCCCAGGGGTTGCCAAATTTGTTTGGGAAAATACAGAGCATTCAGGTGTAGTAAGAAGTCATTCAGTAGTAAAGCAGTAGCCAAAAGTGTTTTTATAAAAGTTAAAAAAAAATTTATTAGGACATATGTAAGCCTGACACGTTTCGTGCCTGGGGTGGGCACTTAATCATACTTTTTTTTACTTTTATAAACCCACTTTTGACTACTGTTTTACTAGTAAGTCCAACTCATTTCCGGTTCAAAACCCCCCTGTAGATAATTTTAACTCAAAACTTTAAACCATAATGACTGTAGAATGCAGCAGTCATACTTTTTTAATACAAGCCCCACTTGAAGGTCCATCCTTTGGCCAGGGCCCCTTTAGCTCATGAAATGGAACAGGAATAGGAGAATATTGGTGTATCATGGTTTAGGAAAGCCTTGAGAGTCAGCAGTTTGTAGCAGAAGGTCAGGGGTACCCATTTTACATTCAGAATATAAAAATATATGGTTTTGTGGGGTTTTATCCCATAAAAAAGTAGCAAATGTGTTGATTTTACAGTAGCTGCAGTGAACATGGGGACAATTTAAATGCCAGATTCTTTGATAAACCTATGCCCAATTGGTGTACCCCTGACAATCCCACTAATAGTGCGATGGTGTTTAGTAAGGCTAGATGGTCTCCAGGATTATGATGTATAGACAAATATCAGGGGACATTTTTACCCATAAAGAGGATCACCGCACCAGAGGCCACCCCTTCAGACTAAACTCTACAGTTAGTATAGCTATGGTTTGTGTGAAAGGGTGGAGGGGTGTGTGTGTGTGTGGATGCTGGGTTTTAATTTGGAGGGGTTGAACTTGATGGACTCTTTTTTCAACCCTATGTAACCATGTAACTACTGGATGACCTCTTACTACATGCTGAGCATATTGGTTATCCTGCACTTGGTGCTTAGTACAGTCCTGGTGTGTGAAAGGCAGCCATGTACTTATGGCCACTCATAGGGCTGACTGGTGGATACTCCTTTGTGGCAAACCCTAACTTTGGCTTCTTTTTAAGGCAGTATGGGGAACACCTATGTGACTGGTCCCCACCTGTTCCTTATGAATACATCATTACTGAACATAGGTAGTGATGGATTCATGTGGGGGAACACAAGTACTCCAACAGGCCCAGATTGCGGCATGGCCTAGGGTGGCCAGCCACACCTGAAGTTTGGTTGCACTGGGGTCCAGGGGATCAAAGGATGCGCTTGCATGTGACTCTACGGTGGTGGGTGGCAGGAGGCATGGGTGGTGGAGAATCCCATCCTCTAGGCACCGTGAAGAAAAATCCAGCCCTGTTCTCTATTCCTAAACTCTAGGACCAACAGCCACAGGCTCTAACAGTGTGGTTGGGTGCCTGCCTGCTTGCCAATTGTGATTGTTTTTTGCACTTTGTCCTGCTGTCAGTAAATGACCCCCTTAGTCTACTACCCTATAGCAATCAATCAGCTGTTGGTATCTACTGGCCCAGAGCAGTAAAGGGATGAAAGAAAGATCATTTTAATTGCTAGGGGGTTACAGCACTGGCAGTTAATATTGCCCATCTTGTATTAAGTATTTAGCATTTGAAATGTAAGGCGGCTTCATCAGTTCAGCGGATACTTGATACTACCATATTTGTTGATACTTCTTTTTACATAAATCAGTAGATCCACTGAGTGAAGCTTGGTTTATTGTTGTTTCTTTACTTCATATATTTATTTACTATGTTACCTATTTTTCTTTTGAGTGTTTGATTTTGAGTGTATTTATATATATTTGTTCGAACCTTTGGCATATTATACAGCATTGTATATTCCTTTCCTTTTGTTATCTTGATGTACTCAAGCTGCAAAACAAATTCTTTAATGTTTATGAAAAATTATTGGAAAAAAAGTGTTTAGCAAAAAAAAAAAGCATGAACATGTCATAATTTTACCAATTAAGATATAAATAGTCAATAGCAGTGCACAAAAACAAGAGTTATCTTATGCCACATTGAGATCTGTAACAACAGCATTTTTTTATTGAGGCAGTTTTTATTTTAAAGGGCAGGGGAACAAGAAGATCTTCTGTCCTCTCCTTCAAGCCACCAGGGACCTTTGATTCACTTGATTTCACACTCTATGCTCCTTTACATTTCATGCCTCATTAGCCCACTAATGGTGGGATTAACTGATACTGTGTTACTCACACCCCTGTGGTGCTTTAATGCCTTCATAATCAGAGCTACTGATGTAATCTGCACTTACATCAATGTTATTTATTGTGATCACAGTGAAATGCTTATACTTCTGCATGGGCCTCTGTTGTTTCTCCGTTGTGAAGCACAGAAGTAATGGCTTAGAGGCCTCGGCTTTGGCAAAGTAATACTCAAAGCGTGTAGAGCACTGACCTCACTGCAGTTGGTTGGCTGATTTGGCAAAAGCACTGATCTCTGCTGAATTCAGTCTGAATATTTCATTAATCCTAAGGCAAGTCCTTCTGCTCATGTGTCATAGAAACATTGTTGGGGGGGGGAGCAGCTTTCAGAACTACAGCTTCCAGTATGCAATCATACAAACTGATGTGATAACAGACTAGCTTGTAGGCTTGTTGTCCTTTCAGTCCTATGGTGTGGAAGGTGATGATTGTATTTCCTTATGCAACTCTGCTAAATATGGCGCAGAAGCCCATTTATTGGGGCAAATTCACTATGATCCAAAAATTCGCTAGTGTTCGCCGCACTTCGCCAGGCGAATTTTCGCCAGCGCTACGCAAATTCACTAAAGTACGAATTTACGCTCAGATCAGTGAACGGTAGCGTTGTTGCGCTAGTGTTACTTCGCTAGGCAGAGCGCAGTTACGCTAGCGAAGCCTAATTTGCATACGGCGGGAACTTTAACTTATAATAGAATTATATGTTACAGACACTACATTCCACTACACAAGCCCAGGAAACCTTTAATAAATAAAATAAAGTTGTCCTATTGCCCTACATGTGCCCCCTGTATAGTTGAGTTGCCATATGTTAGGAAATGTAGGGGAAAGGAGGGTAACCCCCCCAAAAAAAATCACCCTCCAATGCTAAAACACGCCAGCGTTTTTTCGGGACTTAGAGAAGTTTTTACATTTTTTTTTCAACCTCCCATCTATTGTACTTGTGCTAACGTTCAGGAAAAGTGAACTTGAGAATTTACGATCCTTCGTCAGTGCGCAACTTCGGCTGGCGTAAGGGTGTGAAGTTGCGCAAGTCTATCTACTTCACTAGCGTAAATTCGCCAGAGCCGGTGTTAGTGAATTTCCAAAGTTACGAATTGACGTCACGCTGGCGAATTAGCGCTAGCGTTAGACGTGTCACGCAATAATGAATTTGCCCTATTGTCTTATAATGAATGTTCTTAAATAAAGGTGACTAAATTATGAAGGCAGCATGGCTCCATTATAAAGAATACTTGTTAATGCTTGAGGTTAAAATGGTTTGCAAATAACAAAAACAAAAGGAGAAGATGCAAAAATGCCAATGTGGGCACTACCACAGTAAATGGAGTTGCAATAGAGCAAAAAATAATATAAGGAAGAGGAAATACTCACAGTTCACCCCAGTCCTGGCTGTGATGTATGTGGTCTTTGCCCTAATAAAAATTTCTGTACTATCACTTTTTGGAGGGAGTCACAACTATTGTTGTGTTTTTTTGCAGCAGCAGATAAGGGTATACATAACAAGGGTCTGTTTACTGATGGTGGGGCAGCATGTAAAGTATGAAAAAGGAGCCATGTTTTATGTACATTACATTATGCCTTACCATTATAGCCTGTAGGCACAGGTCCTGGAGCTATCGCCCTACTCATCTCCTTCCTTGTGCATCATTCACAACTTCCCAAGGAACACTAAGGGACATAATTGTGTACCTTTAGTGCTTTAGAACTTGTGTCTGATGTCTTATTAAATTACCCATATGGTTTATATTTGTTTTTTGCTAGCTAACAATAAAGTACCATGTGTATTAAAATATAGTGTAAAGCTTGGCACATGTGGGCTGAATTGACAGTTTGGACAGTTTGGTCAATTTGTACCAAAAAGATTTGAAGAGAAGCTGCTCCTTTAAGTATGTTAATTTTGGGAGGTCTGTCTGAAGGAATGGAACAATGTATAGGTTGTAGGATTCAGCCAGGATTCAGCCTTTTTCAACAGGATTAGGATTTGGGTAAAATGAAACCAAAACCTAATTTGTATATGAAAATTAGGGTGGGGAGAGGAATTGCTTGACCTTTTGTCACAAAACAAGGAAGTAAAAATGTGTTCCCTTGCCACCCTAATATAAATATATATACATGCTACAAATCGAGGTTGCACAGTCACATCAAAGATGAGAAAGGTCCTGATGATGGCTGAAACATTAGATTCTGGTACGAGCTTTCCCCCAACTTCCCATATTGTAGCTACATGTGCAGCCCATATTAGTTATAATTGTATCTACGCTCTTCCTAATTAAACTAAGCTATTACTAAGTATTCTAATCTTATGTAGGAATATACTTAAAGGGAAACATGTCATGAGAAAACATGTTTTTTTTAAAATGCATCAGTTAATAGTGCTGCTCCAGTAGACTTCTGCACTGGAATCCATTTCTGAAAAGAGCAAACAGATTTTTTTATATTAAGTTTTGAAATCTGACATGGGGCTAGCCATTTTGTCAATTTCCCAGCTGCCCCAGTCATGTGACTTGTGACAGCACTTTAGGAGGGAACTGCTTTATGGCAGGCTGCTGTTTTTCCTTCTCAATGTAACTGAATAGTACGCAGTGGCACATGGGTTTTTAATATTGAGTGCTGTTCTTAGATCTACCAGATCCTGTTATCTTGTGTTAGGGAGCTGTTATCTGGTTACCTTCCCATTGTTCTGTTGTTAGGCTGCTGGGTGGGGGAAAGGGAGGGGGTGATATCACTCCAACTTGCAGTACATCAGTAAAGAGTGATTGAAGTTTATCAGAGCACAAGTCACATGACTTGGGGCAGCTGGGAAATTGACAATATGTCTAGCCCCAAGTCAGATTTCAAAATGAAACATAAAAAAAATCTGTTTTTTCAATGCAGAATACTGCTGGAGCAGAACTATTAACTGATGCATTTTGAAATAAAATGTTTTTTTCCCATGACAGGATCCCTTTAAGGTTTCTACATAGGATATGATCACTCAAAAACATATTATTTTGGTTGTGTTTCAACTAGTTTTTGCACTTTATGTCTTGCCCCATTTAAAAGAGTTATACATATCCTGTTGTTTTAAGTATTAATAGTATTAAATTTACTATATGTAACAAACCTAATATAAATGTATTAATTGTTACTCTATTAAGAATTCTAGCATATTTAGATATTTCTATATTGTTGTTATTATTATTAGAGACATTGCATTTTTACTTTTGAAAAATATTCTAGCTGCAAATTTCTGGAAAATCTGGTAATCAAAATCAATCAATATATTAAACAAAATACTGTAAGATTCTCTTGCTAGATCATTGTCATAAATCCATTGATCACGAACTTTTCATGTATTTGAAGTTGAATTAACTTTTTACATTCTATAAATCTAAAAATGTTTTGCGAATGATGCATAGGACATAAAACTCATAAGGAATTAGACTGATTTAGTGCAGTGCTACTTCTTTTGTACCAGTGTGATCTCTAATGATAGATTATTCCATTCTATCACAACATTGGTATCTTTATAAATGTAAGTAATTATAGGTTCAAAAATATTCAACAATGTCAAAAAATACCAAGTTATTATTATTTTTGAGTTACAAAATTGATTTTTTTTTTACATTTGACAAGGACTCCTCTTTGACCCCTGCAGTAACTATAGAGCATTCTGTCCCTTGACATTAAGCATTCTTGAAGCTGGCAGCAGCTGGTTCTAAATAACTGCAATTTGGAATGACAGGAAAGAAAATAAAAAAGCCCTCCAAAAGCAAATCATAAAAAAAAAACATCTATATCAGTTATAAATCAGGAGACAAATAGAGGCTGAAAGCAGCACATTTCAAGGCACATATAGAACAGACTGTTTCAACACAGAAAGCCGTAGATAACATTGCTTCTCCAGAAGTCGTGTAATTCTGCTTTATTTATAATACAGACAACAGGATGGAAGTGCAATGAGCAGAGCATATGGTCGTCATTTATATTCCTCAGGTTATCATTTCTTTCTCTCTTTTGTCAGTTTTTTTGTGATTTAATTTATCTGTTAGTATGTTGGTATTATAAAAGTATCTGTACAGTATATTTTAACTTTATCCTGGCCCAGAATATGAATTTCTAGTTTAATGAGGTAGAACATTGGTTATTGGACTACTCACCATTGTGGAGGAAGGAGGGGGTGTTGTGAAACTAAACAACTCAGATTTTGCAATAAGTTTTAAAGGCTTCCAAAGGTATTTAAGAACAGTTTTATTTGTAATTGCCACAGGGTTAAACTCACAAGTACATCACTTTAGTTAGATCACTGACAGCAGCAATCAAATACCAAGCAAGCCAATGGCACCACTGTTTAGATAGTCTGGCAGATTGTTAGGATTACCTTTAGGCTACTATCTGTTAGTCTAGATCCCCTTCAATAGAAATGATAAGGCAGTAAATACTAGCCAGATTCCCTTTTTTCACTGTGTGGACGATTCAATTTAGTTGGTTATGTCTAAGGGAGGGCTACCTTTAGCTATCATTCCTAAGTAAGTCTGCTTAACTCACATTCCAGAAACCTTAACTGGGCCTTGTTGACCCCAAGTTCCCCAGGACATGCACCTTGGTCAGAAGAGGCCAAAGAGGAACCAGGGCTTCCCAATCACTGTATTAAAATGTAATAGTCATGTGAGATTGCGAGTGTGGAATACTAACCCGAATGGGACTTTAGAAATATTAAGTAGCATTTTTTCTCAAGCCATAGGTGAAGGGTCCCTACAGTATGTTACACATAATTGTATTACATATTTCCTTAGGATGTTACACCCAATCAATCTGATCCAGTGTCCAATCTCATGGACCGCTTTGCACCCCCACCTGATAATACAACTTAGCTGTACTGTACATACCCCAGTTTGATGAGATATCTCCACCATCACAAAGTTGGAAGTGGCTTCCCTATGGATTTGCAGCAGAGCTCCTCACCAAAAGATGTAATTGCTGGCCTTCTCATGCACTAGTAACTCATCTGGAGCACTTCCAGGAGATTCCTATCCTATTCCCAACACATGTTTTAGCATTCATTATTATAAGATAAGTCAGAAATGGGAATAATTATAGGAACACTCTTAATTGCTAATGCCCCACTTGAGTTTGATTTGCCTTTAACAAAATTACACAAATAATAAATAATAAAGTAATAAAATTACAAATAATGGAAATACTTCTGATCTTATCAATACTAAAACAAAGTACCCCTTATATATTTCTGTTAAAGTGATTTCCTTTGAATGACGTTAAATGACGAGGTGCTGGAGTTTATAGCTCTGATATTCGACCACAGCCCTATCCACCTCACTCAAAATTAGCCACAGGTATCCCATAAATATAGTTGTACTTTATTAATACTGTCTTTGGACTTACTTATCTACAGTTTCTTGGTAATGATTTTGTTCCCTATTTACCAAGATGTGTAAAATGATTTGAAGATGTACATAGGAAAAACTGTTACAAAATTGGTGTAAATTTAATGCCATCTATTTCTTCTTAGCATTAAAAAAATTGTGCAAACAACGGTATTGGTATTCGGTTCGTGATTCAGGCAGGATTCATCCTTTTTTAGCAGGATCTGGCCAAACCCAAGTGCCTAGCCAAACCTAATCCTAAAAATCATGTGACTTTCCTTCACACAAACAAGGAACTTAAAGTCTTTAACCCTTCAATTAACCAAATGAATTTACCATTAAGATTTGAGACCATTGAGATTTGAGGAAACCCACATAAATCAATTCCAAAATCTTAAATCTACAAAATAGCTTGGTAATTACTGTGCTACTCCTATCTGTGCATAATATATTTCGTGCTTATTTTTTAAAGCACATCTCTACTACATAGCTGGGGCAACCACACTAAGGGGCAAATTTACAAAGTTCACGTGAAATGATCGAATTTCGATCGAATTCGATCGTACAAATTTTTTGTTTTGGATATACAAATTTGGCCTCTTCGATCATCGAATATCGAATAGATCGAATTATCGGATATTCGATAATTCGATCATTCGATGATCGAAGGAATCAAAATTTTAAAGTTACTCGACTGCCTACTTCGTCAGATTGAACCTACCGAATTGCTCCCCATAGACTTCTGAGGCTAAGTCCTGCTCGAATACCATTCGTACGATCGGAGCGTTTGATGGTTTGAATGGTACGAATTTTTCGGACGCTCAAAGGAAAATTCACAATTTTTTCGTGAAATCGAACGATCGGTATCCGATCATCGAATTCATCCAGAAATCATATAGCGAGTAAAATAATTCAATACGCATTCAATGGTCGAATTCTTATTGAATTTCGAATTTGGTCGAGCTAATTTTGGGGAATAATAATACATTTTCCCCTAATGTCAATTGAAATTATCTAATTTTTTTTATACATGGCAATGTTTTGACCATAAACTTTTGGAGTTTTCACATACAATATTTTGCACCTCTTTCTTCAATTGCCTTGAAAATGAGAATACAGGTAGTGGTTAAATTACATTGAGGAACTCGCCATAAATTGTGGATTCTAATTATCAGTGACTGAGAAAAGCAACATGTTTAACAGATGTATAAAAGACAACTAATTCTTCTGGAATGAGGAATGAGCTTTCACAGCCAGACACTGAAATGCTGAAAGAGGTGAAAAATATCCATTACTTTCCTATTGGAGTGGAGGAATATTCCATACAAGCTCCATTTGGCATGTAAGGGTTATAATACAATTTTTCCTATTGCATTGAAAATTAATTAAAATTTTAAATATTCTTTTTACAATATATTATAAAGCTTTATGTAATACTGTATATGTGAAAGCTTCTACAAAAAGGAATTAAAGGCACTTATTTGTGTGTAGGTGGGATGTGGGAAAATATTCTTTACAAGAACCTGTTACTAAGGCTCTTACATAAATAGAAACTGCATAGCCAAACTATAATCATGGTCTGCTGTTAATACGTTCTATAAATAACAAACATCTAAGCAGTTAGTACATTATTAGAGAAAAAATTAGCTCAGAAGGTAGAGAGATGTACAGTAGAAGGCGCAATAGCAGCATGAGGTGACAATAGATAAATTAGTACAGGTGTTGGATCCCTTATCCGGAAACCTGTTATCAAGAAAGCTCTGAATTACGGAATGCCCATCTCCCATAAACTCCATTATAATGAAATAATCCAAATTTTAAAAAAATTATTGTAGCTTGTACTTGATCCAAACTAAGATATAATTAATCCTTATTGGAAAACCAGCCTATTGGGTTTATTTAATGTTTACATGATTTCCTAGTAGACTTAAGGTATGAAGATCCAAATTACGCAAAGATCCATTACCCGGCAACCCCCAGGTCTCGAGTATTCTGGATAATAGGTTACATATCTGTACAAAAGTCACTTCTAAACTCATGTTGCTTGGCCAGATGAAATTTCATTTTTTGTGTGATAAAAATACTCAATTGGTTAAAAAAAGTTCACTTATGCTTATAACAATATGAGAGACAAATGGAACATTATGAGAAAGTGCAAATAGTAGTACATTAACCAGTGTTAAGCATGTTGTCCCTGGGTAAATTGACAGCGGTGATGAGCAGTGTGATGTGAAAGCGTAAAAGGACCAAAAAATTTAAATGACATATATTCCACAGAAGAGGACTTAAAAATATACAACCATAGTGGATCGTTAGATAATGAGTTTTACTACTCGCCAGAAATACCTGTAGGAAGTCATATCTGATCTCATAAAGGTGCATTCCAGCCATCATGAGAGATTCTAACATACATAATCAATCATGAAAACAGCTTTTTAATAACAGAATCGCAAACTACTTTTAGAATTCAAATGAGCCCAACGTGTGTCACGCAGTTTACATCATGTTTACTTCAGGGGCACATATACCTTTATTAAGCACTGAAACCATTCTAACAACTTCAAGACATCTGATAGCAGTATCTTAGGCATAAATGTGTTAAAAAAAAATTAGGGGCAAGTGATTTGAAAAAAAAACAAAAAAATTTTTTTTTTTAAACTGTTTTATTTAGGTGTCCGACCTATTTAGTTATCTACTGAAAATCCATGAATATCAAACTTTGCAGAATATAACTGATATATTTAGCAGGAAGAGGTGGAATTAAACTTTTCCATCATATATAACAGCTGTTTGTTTAAGATGCTAGAATAAATTGCTGTAAAGACGATGGTGTATTAGTGGATTGATGCTTAAGTATTTCTGATTTCAGTGTCTCTGAGGCAAAATTGAGTATTAACTACAACATCCTGTCGGTATAATTAATGGTTTCATGGAAAATATTAGTTTTAAGAGGTTTTGTTCAAAATGCATTTATTTACCAATTTCATGTACAACCTACTATGACTTAAATGGATATCCTTGACTAAGCATTCAATGACCTTATAGAGAGCTGAGCAATTAATTATCGAAAATCCTTTTTTGCAGTATTACCATAGCAACTCTTGTTTTGATAGCAGGGTAAGATGCTCCTGTACTTAATAAATGAAGAAAATATAATTTTTATTTTATTTAGAGCTTTTTATTTGTCTGACTGCTTAATGGTACATTATATACCCTATGGGGGCTATTTATCAAACTCTGATAAGTTAGATTTTATTCATAATTCCAATGGTGTTACTTATGAAAAAAATATGAACATCTAAAAAAAATTTCCGGAAAAAAAAACTCTCGACTTTTGTGCGTCCAATTTTTGACACGTGACATTGGAGCGTAATTTTTTTAATTAAATTTGCCAAAAATTTGGCACATCACTATTATTAACATCTTAAAATAGTTGAAGAGACCTCTGCCATTGACTTCTACATCGGGGCATATTTACTAAAGGTCAAATTTCAAAGTAAAAAAACTTCGAAATTTGACCATCAAATTTTTTTAAAAGGGTTTTTCAATCGCTTGAATTGTTCGATTTCGTTTCTGAATGGTCAAATTTTAAAATTTGAATCTAACTTTTTTCAATTCAAGTCGAAGTACCCATAAATTACTTCGAAATTCAAGCTTCAAGAACTTCGACCCCCATTAAAAATTCAAATTTACTATTCAAATCTTAGCTAATATGCCCCTTCTAGAAATACAGAAAAGCAACATAGAATATATACATTGAGGGGCAAATTTACTATTATTCCCCAAAATAAATTCGATCAAATTCGCAATTTGATAATTATTCGAGCATCGAATGCTTATCGAATTGTTTTAGGCTATCATTTTGCTCGATATCCGATTTCTTTATGAATTTGTACGATCGTTTACCGATCGTTCGAATTCACGAAGAAATCATGACATTTCATTCGAGCGTTCGAAAAATTCGTATGATTCGAACTATCGAATGCTATGATCGTATGAATGGTGTTCGAGCAGGACTTAGCCTCAGAAAGCCTATGGGGAGCTTCCCATAGGCTTCTATTACAATTGGGTAGGTTCAATCTGGCGAAGTAGACAGTCGAATAAATTTTTAATTTTGATTCCTTCGATCATCGAATGATGAAATGATCGAATATACGATCATTCGATCTATTCGATATTTGATGATCGAAGAGGCCAAATTTGCATATCAGATTTCACGAAAAATTTGTACGATCCGTATTCGATCGAACTTCGATCATTTCACGTGAATTTCGTAAATCGGCCCCTTAATCTACATTTTAATTTAGCCATAGCTATCACATACTTCTGTAAATCTTGTGTAAAAAATTTAATATCACACAATTTTGAAAATTGAAAAACTACATAGTTCCCTATAAAATGTGTAACAAAATAAAAATAAGCAACTTTACACAGAGACGTAATGAAAAAATATTTTCTTTTTTATTGTATTTGAAAGAAAAATACATTAGACCACAATATTTACCGTATACTTGTGTTTGTATATTAACTTTATAAGATAAGATAAAACTTTATAAGCTTGAAAATTCATTTTCAAAATTAAATTTCAACATAACATTTGGTATTCTATACCTCAACCCTTGTGTTTAAATCAGTATATAACTTGCAGAACAGGAAATAAAAGTGAGATAATAACATATAAAATCAATGCTTTAATACTATATATACAATCGAACTGTACCATTCAGAGTTGCCATTCTCCCTTTTCTCTTTTATTTCCTTTGGTTAAATGTTCATAGAATGACAGTACTAAAATAACAAAAGCCCAAGTATGCAAAACAGTTCCCTCCCTCTGCAGAATTATTCGGTCAGGAAGTGGTGCCACACTGGGTTTGTAAGTGTAGAATAATAATAGGGTTTTCATATGTACCTTAGAGGAGAACCCCTGTACTCTATGTGTGTTTTGTCTGTTATGGTGAAACCTACTGAGATGTTCTCTAGGCAGTTCAAGAGGCCTTAAGTGTGAACCACCAAAAAGACAGAGTGACACATGGAGTGATCCTTATATTTTTCCAAAAACGTTGTGTCTATTTTTTACTTAGATGTTTTTATATTGTTCCTCCTCCTTTTTACATATAAGTAGCACATTTGTTTAACATATGGTGCAAAGTGGAGTTTAAGAATACATTTTTTGTTGATTTTGCATTAAAAAATGTTTTTTTGTTTTGATTTTGTGATTTGCTAAAAAATTTATTTTCTGACAATAATTGTTTATAAAATGACAGAGCCCTATTTGTGAACAAATTGGACACAGTTGCAAGAGACACAGTGAATTGTGGGCCTATGCAAGTGCAAGTGTGGCCAATTCAACTCCCACTTTACTCCCAAAATGATGGTGTAATTCTGGGGACATGAATTGGTGATTGTGCTTGAAATTGCATGTTGCTTACTGCACTAGGGTCAGTAAATGTGCCCTAAGATCTCACTAAACTCAAATCTCTAAAACTTGATGAAGCAACTTTCAAAAATCACTTCAATTTTGCTAGGACAACTCCCATTGACTTCTACATGAACTCGCTAGCTTTAAGATGCTAAATTAATTCCAAAATACTCCAGCTAAAGCCTTCTAAAATCATGTAGAAGTCAATAGCAGATCTACCTTTTACAACTGGAAGATTTTGCTTGCTTCAAAGTTTTTGAGCTTTTGGGCTTTTCTGAGATATATGACAAGTTATGTATAGAATGTGACAAGTCAAAAAAGTGGCAGTTAACGCATGTTTTTGGAGTTTTTGCAGTTTGTACTTTTTCAGTTACAGCCTTTTGATAAATAACTGACATTTGTGGAAATTAGTTTATTGTGGTTTCATAAACATCAGAAAATGTAGTGTTTTAGGAAATCCCATCCCCAAATATTTGAACAAAAGGTATTGATGTTATAAGACAGGGTAGAAATGAAATTGATACCTAAGAAGCAAGAAGCATGTGGCAATTGATGAAGGAATATTGCAGTCCTATTGTGTATTCTAGAGAATTAACAATGTAATTAGAAGTTTATCTATATTGACAAGATACTTTTTTCAACAGACATGTATTTGTGGCAAATTTCTGCTTTTTCCATCTGCAAATTTATCTGGGAAACTGTGGCAAAAAAATTGCTGCAAAACAATATGTTGCCATAAAAGAAATGCCTGTTGACTTGCATTTGGAGTGAGAAAAAATTGGCTAGTATAAAAAGTTATTGCACAAAAAACAAATAATTTGCAATGACCCCTAAGCTTAGTTCTCAACAGCTTCTCAGAACCCACTAAGCATGTGAGTGTCGTAAACACTTTCCAAGATGGTGCCCCCTGTGACAGGTTTGAAGTCCTGCTATTGAGATGCTGAAAATTTAGGCTGGTGCAATAAGTTTAGTATAGAAAATATGGCACTTTTAACTGAATTCATTTTTATTGTTTAGTTCTCCATTAACAAGAACCTCAGCAGAAGCGTTTATACAAAGCAGACAGTAAAACCAGTCTGAATACAGCCAATGGTCTGGGCAGGCACTAAGCAAAACTCAGTCCACAAACAGGCACAGGGTCGGAGCAGGAGACAGTCAAGCAGGAATCGAGAAAACAGGCCAAGAGCAAAACTGGGGAGTCAGAGAATGGACGAACACGGTCAGGGCAGGAACTGACTTTCAGTACAGGATTTCAGGGCAGGATCCTGGATGGCTTGGGCTTAGCAGAAAAGCTAATGATGCAGCACCAGTGTATGAGACAGATATGCTGGATCACAGGTGGTAAGAGCCAGGGAATACAGAGGCAGAGAGCAAATGTCAATGATGTATACTACCAGGCTTAAAACCACACTGCCTCCTGTTGCTCAGTCTGGATGAACTGCAACCAGTGCACAAGGTGTGTACAGTCACAGAGGAGTTAAAAGTATATTGCCCTAGGCCATTAGAGAATATAGTACCACCTAACTTTCTGGGAAATATCCAACCAATTATTTCCCCCAAACCTTTAATAGCATCACAGATAACTCCTTTGTTAGACCTAGCTTCAGCCATAGACCTTACAAGA
>CM044434.1:14018037-14043710 GCA_024363595.1 Xenopus borealis | reverse complement strand
ATATATATATATATATATATATATATATATATATTGCTGGCACAACACGTTTATAGGTACAAGGTGCCTGGGTGCAAAAGCTCAGTAAAATGAGTAAAGACTTGGTAGAAGCTTGCACTCACAGGACTTATGCAGAAAACAAGGATTTTATTTGTACACAAGCACTAACGTTTCAGCTATGACACTAGCCTTTATCAAAGTATATATATATATATATACACAGTCCCATACTGCTGCACAACGAAAACACGAAAAAAATGGCCGGGTGCTGGTTGCAAACACATATGTATAATAAGCCAGGTCTTTTATAATGGTGAAAAAAAGAAAATGGTTCATTCAATGTTTCAGTCTCTACTTGCGGGCATTCTTCAGGACTCAACAAGTACTGTACAAACAAAGTGCTCTATTTGACCGTGAAATGGCGCCAAAAGCTCCCTAGTGGTGGCATCACATACTGAGGGGCAGATCTACTAAGGGTCAAATTCTGGCTTTTAGCCCTCGAATTCAACCCTAGTACAATTTTCGAAGTAAAATCCGACAAAATTGAACATCAAATTTGAAGGATTTTACCGATGTTTCTCGATAAAATCGTACGATCGAACGCTTTGAACGGTTTGAAGCGTTCGATCGTAGGATTTCTATTCCATCACAAAACTTCCCATAGGGATATACAGCAATTCGGTAGGTTTAATCTGGCGAATTGGGCCATCGAGTAAAAATGTAAAGGGAAAGTACTTCGATCATCAAATGGTCGAATGATTGAATAGATTTTTTTCAATCTATTCGAATCATTCGATACGATGTATTTTTGCAAATTCGATGATCGAAGTGGCCAAATTTAAATTTTGAAAATTCAAAAAAATCATAATTTTACAATTTGAATTTCTAAATTCTTCACACGAATTTAGTAAATCTGCCCCTGAGTGTATACAATTATATTACACAATGTTTATTTCTTACATAGTGCCTAACGGTGCTGTACGACATATCCTAACATAAGAGCGTGTGCTATGCATTCAATATCCATTAAAAAATACCCCAGTATGACACCCGTCTGTTAGGTGTCTTTAAAAATCTGTTACTCTGGATATCCATTACACTATACCCCCTATAAACCCAATAGGCTGGTTTTGCTTCCAATAAGGATTCATTTTATCTGAGTTTGGATCAAGTACAAGCTACTGTTTTATTATTACAGAGAAAAAGGAAATCATTTTTAAAAACTTGGATTATTTGACTAAAATTGAGTCTAAGGGAAACAACCTTTCCGTTAATTCGGAGCATTCTGGATAATGGTTTTCCAGATAATGGATCCCATACCTGTATTTCTATGTATTTTTTGGAAATTCTTCACCTTTTCTACACAAGCCCAATTGAATACACTCATGTGAAAAAGAGGGGTATATTTTCTCTTGAATAGGCATATGGTAGTTCCCATACGTTTACATAAATGCAAATGCCGTATATTGAACGTTCTTTAATAAACTGTGCCCTAAGGCATTGATGTAATTATTGCACAATGCATATTTAGTACAGAATTCCAAGAATACAAAGGATTTATACACTATGCTTTATTACTACATTTTATACACTATACATTTTTTTTATTTCCCAATAGGTCTTCTCTTTGGTATTTCCAAAGTAAATGCAGCTGACTCGCTTTGTCGATGTTTATTATTACTAGGATAATTTTATTTAACAAACAAATAGGCTTGAACTGTTTCCATATCCTGTTTACTGATGCGATAAAAATAGGAAGTAACGGGGAAGAATCCATTGTATAAATGAAGAGGTGCGTAGATTACATGCCATTTGGTTCTTGCCTGGCCAAAGCTGGTTCTTCCCATGTTCCCTGACATTGGTGTCCGCCTTTCACTTCGGTCGTCAGCCTATTTCAAGCACTCCCCGACAGCTGCAAAAGTTTTCCTTAAAACAATAATTTCCCTTTTCTCTTCCATCTGGTTGCAGATGCTTAATGACCCAGCGGGAACACGACTCTATTGTAAAGGAAATGACAGCAGTTGCACTTTATGGGAAAAAATGGTGGGCTTGTTATTCACACAGTTACTTGATGGATACATTGGAGAACATGCAGCAGCCTCTTTGCTGACTAGTACAGGTATGGTCCGGAAACTTGTTATCCAGAAAGCTCAGAATTAAGCTCCCATAGACTCCATTTTATCCAAATAATCCAAATGTTAAAAATGATTTCATTTTTCTGTGTAATAATAAAACAGCTACAATAGCTTGTACTTGATCCAAACTAAGATAGAATGAATCCTTTTTGGAAACAAAACCAGCCTAGTTTATTTCATGTTTAAAAGATTTTCTAGTAACATTTACGGATGAAGATTCAAATCTTCATACGTAAATGAATTGGGCCCCGGTGTACCTGAAATGCCCAGGCCTATTTTGATTCTCAGTCGGGACCTGACAGGTCCCATACCTGTACAGTTTTATCAATAGACCAAACTCTTTCGATGTGAATTAATAGCACTGTTAAATATGTTTCTACAAACCTCAGAGTTGTTTAAAGGAAAACTATACCCCGTAAATGAATTTTTGAGCAACAGTTTATATCAAATCAAGTGACATATTAAAGAATCTTACCAAACTGGTATATATATTTAAGTAAATATTGCCCTTTTACATCTCTTGCCTTGAACCCACATTTCATGATGGTCTGTGTGCTGCCTCAGAGATCACCTGACCAGAAATATTTCAACTCTAACTGTAACAGGAAGAAGTGTGGAAGCAAAAGACACAATACTGTCTGTTAATTGGCTCATGTGACCTAACTTTCTAGTTTGTTTGGTATGTTTGTGTGCATCGTTGGATCCTAGGATCCCAGGAGGCTTTCCTTATTTTTTAAAATGGCTATTTTCTATTTATGATTGCCCAATGGCACATGCTACTAAAGACGTGTATTATTATGAAAATGGTTTATTTACATGAAGCAGGGTTTTACATATGAGCTGTTTTATGCAATATCTGTTTATAGAGACCTACATTGTTCGGGGGGGGGGGTATAGTTTTCCTTTAATAAGTCTGAATAAAACAGAGCTCAAAGAACTGTTGCCAGTGAATTATTATTCTTTATTTATATAGCTCCAACCCATTTGCACAGCACAAGAGTGAGAGACTTGTTATAATTTAGATCAGTTTCTTGAGGACCAGTCGAGGTTTTAAACTAACTTTCCACTTTCACACATGTGCTAAGTTTATTTTGTATTAAAAGCAACTTAAAGGAGAACGTCAGCCCCCCTGAGGTGTTTAGTTAGTTGCCTTCCTCCCCAAATTCATCATTACAACTGTTTAAGTGTAAAGGGTTGCTCTATACAGGTATGGGACCTGTTATACAGAATGCTCATGATCTGGGGCTTTCTGAGTAACAGATCCTTCCTTATTTGGATCTTCATACCATAGGTCTGTTAGAAAATTATGTAAATATTAAATAAACCCAATAGGCTGGTTCTGCATCCAAAAAGGATTAATTTTATATCTTAGTTTGGATCAAGTACAAGGTACTGTTTTATAATTTCAGAGAAAAAGGCAATCAATTAAAAAAAATTGTATTATTTGGATAAAATTAAAATTGGAAAAAGAAAAAATAAGAAAAATTATTTTTTTCTCAATAACGAGTTTCCGGATATCAGATTTCATACCTGTATTAGCCATGCAAATGCAGAGCCCTCAGCAGAAACTACGAAGCAAGAAAATGAGTATTGGGGGACATTCCAGTCCTGGGTTCCATGAGCCTGATTAGCAATCACTACAGTAAAGCATGGGACTGGGTGGGGATGAGTAGTTAGTGATGGTTCCCATAAAAGGTGGACAGTCTTTGGCCAGCAGATACATGGAACCCCTTCCCAATTGAGCAGTTGGGTTAATGTCGCTGGAGAAGGTGCAAGAAGGGGTGATTGAGGTGTATTAAACAGGCTCTGGGTGATTTTTTTTTCCTTGTCACCTATCTATTTTTATAGAAGGAAACCGAGGAAGACAATGAGAATGAATACAGGTAGAGCTTTAGAAAGATCATAATTCACAAATAAAGATATTGAATTACAATAAGTGAAATGGCGTAAAGTTCACAAAACGCCGGCACATCTCGTTTTGGACACGGGCGTGGACACTGCAGCAAATTGCGGGAAATCACAGTGAATTTGCCGCAGGTGAATAAATTCATCCATCACTAATTACAATCATCTGATGTCAAATAAGTTCATTGTCCCAAGGGCTAGATATTATCATATATATATATTCTGAGGATTCAGAAAATGCAAATACTGTGGGACACTATACTAATTACCTCTACCTCCCATTATAGTCTAGGGTAGGGATCCCCAACCTTTTCTCACGTGAGCCACATCCAAATGTAAGAAGGGTTGGGAAGCAACACAAGCATGAAAATAGTTCCTAAGGATGCCAACAAAGGGCTGTAATTGGCTATTTGGTAGCCCTTATGTGGACTGACAGCCTACAGAAAGCTCTATTCGGCCAAACAACTGTTTTTTATGCAACCAAAAGTTGCCTCCAAGCCTGGAATTAAAAAATAAGCACCTGCTTTGAAGCCACTGGGAGCAACATGTTGCTCACAAACTACTGGTTGGGGATCATTGGTCTAGGGTAAACATTCAAACTGTTGAACACTGGTGTGAAAAATGCAAGAGAACATCAGCATTTGCTTATAACTCCTTGTACAGGTATGGGACCTGTTATTCAATGGGACCTGTTATCCAATGTTCGGGACCTGGGGTTTTCCCGGGTTAATGGATCTTTCTGTAATTTGGATCTTTCTGTAATTTGGATCTTCATACCTTAAGTCTACTAGAGAATATGCAAACTTTAAATAACCCCGATAGGCTGGTTTTGCTTCCAATAAAGATTCATTATATCTTAGTTTGGATCAAGTACAAGATACTGTTTTATTATTAATGGAAAAAAGGAAATCATTTTACAAAAAATTGGATTATTTGATTATAATGAAGTCTATGGGAGACAGACTTTTCATAATTTGGAGCTTTCGGATAACTGGTTTCCGGCTAATGGATCCCGTATCTGTACCTCCTAGGTGCCAGAGGCAACGCAATACAGGGTATGGCGGATAATGTGATTAATAGTTGCTTCCAGTGCTTCCTCACTGGACAGGGTAGCCATCAGATAAGTCCATAGTTACAAATAGTTCAGTCTGTAATGGATTATGTTTACAGCCCATAGTTATTTAAAATAATATGTAACTGACAGGCCAGTTTGTCAGCCATAAAATTGAAGGCCATACAATGGTAGCAACTTCCTGACCCAAACCAGACCCTCAGAAGACAACGACCTCAATGATGTCCCCTTAATGTTTCAATTTGCTATTAAACCAAATGGCAAACATCAGCTGAGAATTTCATCCACAATAGTAAAACTGTCATCCCATTCGATTCTGTAAACTTCAGCAAATCCAATAAGCTGACAATTTACCATTCCGTTAAAAAAGACCAAAAAATCCTTCCAACCGTGTCATAAATAAATCGATAGCTGTAAGCTGTTTAACTCTGTATATCTTGAATTTTCCATAAATGTATGTGCCAGAAAAAAAAAAAGACCCCAATTAAGTGATAGATATTGCCCGAGAGGAAACACACTTCAGCTCCAGATGTCCTGTTCTCCACCCTGAACTCTTTCTGCTGCAAGAAGTAAATAATCTTCAACCGTTGATGTTTTGCAAGATTTTAAATCAATAGCATCTTTTCAGTGTCTGACTGGTTTTCAACAGGCAAATTATTTTCCATTTACAGTATTCTCACACACACACACACCGAGGGCATAGCTAATGATTGTTAGCACGCTCAATGTGGTTATTGGCACTGTAGTAAACACATACTGATGTATTTATAGTCAGAGTCAGTGTCAAATGAAACTCTCATTCTCAATAAAAAATGTATTTACACCTGGAAACAAAAAAAGAAAAAGGATAAGGCTTTCGAGATATTGCAACTCTTAGGTAACCAGATTTTTATTTTTTTTTGCACTTTTTGGCACTACACTACATAATCATTTACAGAATAAAGTACATAATATATTTATACATTTAGAAATAAAAAGCAAATAAAGGGAAGCAATTAATTATTCCAGATAAATGACTGAAAACCTGAGGACAAAAAGTTCCCAGTAGACAGTGACTTCTCTAGAGCAGTGATGCCCAACCAGTAGCTCGCGAGCAACATGTTGCTCTCCAACCCCTTGGATGTTGCTCCCAGTGGCCTCAAAGCAGGAGCTTATTTTTGAATTTCTGACTTAGAGGCAAGTTTTGGTTGCATAAAAAACAGATGTCCTGCCAAACATTCTCTCCTGTAGGCTGCCAGTCCATATAGGGGTTACCAAAAAGCCAATCAGAGCTCTTATTTGACATCCCCATGGACTTTTTCATTCTTGTGTTGCTCTCCAACTCTTTTTTTAAATTTAAATTTGGCTCACGAGCAAAAAAGGTTGGGGACCCCTGCACTAGAGGAAAAGGAAAACAGTTCATAGTTAATAACTATGACTTCTGTATAGGTAATGGAAGACAGTTCAATAATTGTAAATCATCAACTGTCACCTTTCTGAATCCAGATAACTTTTGGCCATGTTTGCAATTAGTCAATATCTGAAGCCCCGATCTCCTTCCAACAGCGTTATACATATTTGCGAGTTTGTGCACCTTTTCTTTTCAACAAGGGGAAGCAATTCATACAATTGAGTTTATGTATGACTATAGGGCATGAACTATGCATGAACTATGCTTATGAAAGCAAATGTGTTCAGACAAATACCTGGAATATAAAAAATACTGCTAAAAATCATCTTATTAATAGATTACTAAGGTGGATGTGACTAGATATGATGTATATTATAGGAATGCACTAAACGTGGCATTGGGTTACGAATTTAGCTGAATTTTACAAGATTCCGAGTTGACCGAATCTCATACAGGTATGGAATTCATTATCAAGAAAGTTCCAAATTATCTATTATCTCCTATAAACTCCATTTTAATCAAATAATTCACATTTTTAATTTTAAAAAAATCATTTTTCTATGTAATAATAAAACAGCTTGCACTTGATCCCAACCAAGATATAATTAATCTTTATTGAAGGCAAAACAATGTTTAAAAGATCTTTAGGAGATGTAACATGTGGAGACTACAGATTACAAAAATGTCCCTTATCTGGATAACCATAGATCCCAAGTGGCTAAACACTTCAAAGTCACGTTATTTAAAAAGCTCTAGACAAATCTTTAATAGACAATACAATTTATTTATTTATCTCATATTCCAATATGCAAATTAGGAATTGTTTTGGTATTTTTGTAGAGGATCCAGTATTCAGCTAGTGTTTTAAATACAGATATGGGACCTGTTATCCTGAATGCTCGGGACTTGGGGTTTTCAATATAACAGATCTTTCCGTAATTTGGATCTTCATACTAGAAAACCAAATAGAAGGATTAATTATTTCTTAGTTGGGACCAAGTACAGGGTACTGTTTTATTATTACAGAGAAAAAGGAAATCCTTTTTAAAAAATATGGATTATATTTGTTTATAATGGAGTCTATGGGAGACAGGATTTCCATAATTTGGAGCTTTCTGGATAACGGGTTTCTGGATAATGAATACATAAATGGAGAGCTACTGGGGCATATTTAACAAATTAAGTAAAATGATTAATGTTGGCAAAATAAAGTAATAAGTGCAGTCAAATTAATGGCATCTTTTTTTATCTTCTTATACAGTATGTTTTATACATGTTTTACACCATTTCGGACCTCACAAAAGCCATTAATATCATCGAGGAAAATTTAGTTGGCAAGTAAATTCTGGCTGGAAAAGAAACGACTAAAATGTGCTTCTTCGACCTGTGTTTTCTTTTTGTAGCAGGATTACGTGTACATGATTGCCTAAGATTAATAAGCAACTATATTGTTTACAGAGTCAGACTAGGCTGCAAGGGCACTGGGAAAAACTTGTTGGGTTCCGGTCCTCATGGGCCTCCTTCTTCCAGAACTGTGGCCTTCCTCCCTCTTTTCTGGCTGGCATCTGTGAGCCCCCAAGCCTCACTGTTGGCTGGCATCTGTGGGTCTCAAGCCTCACTGTTGACTGGCATCTGTAGGCCCCAAGCCTCACTGTTGGCTGGCATCTGTGGGCCCCAAGCCTCACTGTTGGCTGGCATCTGTGACCTCCCAAGCCTCACTGTTGGCTGGCATCTGCAGGCCTGGGAAGAGAGACCATTTGTGTGCTATATTTGAGCAGCTCCTTTTTCATGTGTAGATAGATATACCCCGATGGGGTGATACTTCTAGTCAGGATTTTAAGATGTTATTTCCCACTGAAGCAAGCAATTAATTAAACACATATATAATCACCTTATGAAGTAAATGTACAATGCAAACAGATGGATGGTCTGTAGCTATGTTGCTGTACATACTGTATACTGTATAGCTATCTGAGAACCTATACTACCTTTTTTCAAAGAGATTTTTTTAATAAAATAAATACATTTAAAATAAATTTTAAATTAGATATATCTTAAAGTCTTTCAGAGCATCTCCACTATCTGTCAATTTCATTCTTTAACTATTAATTTCCTTACTTTCCTGTTCCCTTCTGAACAGAATTCAGTAAATCTTGCCAGCTACAATTCGCTTATAAGCAATGCAATAATGGGAGCATATTGGCTTCAGTCTTTCTACTGACCTCTTGTGGTGGGTTAAACCATTGCTTAAATCTGAACTTTCTGCTGGGGATATCATCACCAATTGTTTGGAGAATAACGTCAAGTAAGAAGGGAGCAGAAGTTCTCAGGACCCATCAGCATATTTGAAGAATATGCCTGTGATAGATTAAGTGGTTGTTTCATTAGCGCACGTGCATCTGTCACAATGACAGAACTGTTGAGTGATCTCTGTCGAGGAGATATCACAAACAAGTCCTAGTGCCAGAGACATGCAGCTGCACCACCTTCCTTTACATGACTCAGATTACAATCCATATTCATTAATCTGCACTTGCATTTTAAAAAACCAAATATCTCAACTAAGAAATAATTCTATGGTCTGAAGGAAACCCATATAGCTACCAGCAGGAAGGCTAATGTTATTCCAGATTAAATACACCCTTGGGTACTAGCAGAGCTTAGTTTGGTTTTAGACCGACTTCTATTTCTGATTTTCTCAGACTCGCTTTCATCTGGTATGGTATTTATGGACTGGAGAAAAACTGATGTAACTGCTATATTTAATCGGATTACGATCTCAGCCTGGCAATTATAGGCTAGTAAGTTTGACATCTTTGATGGGCAAATTATTTTGAGGCTTGTTAAGGGATCCCATTCAAAATTTTGTACTGGTGAATGACATTATGGGCAGTTATCAGCATGGTCTTATGTAGGTTACAGCTCTACGAAACAAGTTGGCGCTATAGAAATACATGTTAATAATAGGTCATGTCAGATACATTTGATTGCTTTAAGATTAATGATGGGCTAAGTAAGATGCTGGGCAGCAGGGGAGCAGTAGATTTGATCTTTTTTTTATTTTTCCAAGAAATTTAATAAAGTAATGAGGATGTTTACACATGGATAGGAAACTAGCTACAGTGTCAGGTACAGAGGGTGGTTGTTAATGGTATGTTCTCTACTTGGAGTAAGGTTCTTAATGGGGTCCCTCAGGGCTTTGTATTGGGTCAACTTTTATTTAACTTGTTCATTAATGATTTAGGGGAGGGTATTGTAAATAATGTATCAGTGACACAAAACTATCCAGCCCAATTAATTATAGACAGGACGCAGCATCCTTACAACAGGATCTTGACTATCTGGGCGGCTAAGTGCAGACATGCACCTGGGATGTAGAAATATTCAAGCCACTTATACCCTTAATGGGACTGCACTAGGCAAATCCATTATGGAAAAGGACTTTGGAGTTATTGATGATAATAAACTTGGCTGTAGCAAGCAATGCCAGTCAGCATCTTCAAGGGCATATAAGGTCTTAAGATGGATTAAAGGGGGCACAGATTCATGGGAGGAGGGGGTTCCACTGTACAGAGCACTGGTAAAGCCCCATCTGGAATAGGCAGGAATGCGTTAGGTTGGTTTTATATGTAGACTTAAAAGGTTGAACTTCATTGATGTTTGTCTTTTTTTGACCTAACTTACTATGTAACTATGTAAAGTGGATTACATTAAAGTTGACTTTGACCTTTAAATTAGCAATTAACATAAATATATCTTTTTTAACTAGCAGTTGGTCTTAATTTAATGTTTCCATACTATGGATGGGCTTCATATTAGTTATGTGCCTAGTGCCCCAAACTTTGTGCCTTCTGCCTACCCCAAGTGCCGACCCTGCTTCAAATGAAAATATTATCATCAGGGTCAGTAGTCTCAACTCATTTAATGGGATAGTAGCATTTATCACATGCAGCACTAGGTACAAAGGCCAAAAAATGGGCACAGTCAGCCTTGTTTTCTGCTCTGCACAATGGAGCACTTTGGCAGTGCTGTATTCATGAGCTGCATCAAGGGGAGGCACACAGGATCCCTCTCCCACCATCTACCTGGCCCCTAGCTTTCACACCATTTAGACTTGAAAGCTATGGAGTGCAGGAGGGCACAGGCAGCACCTGATCAGTACTACCACCTGCCATAATATCAATGCTGCCTTGCACCTCCAGACCCTGCCTCTGCACCTCAAGCCAGATCTTTTTATCCAGGAGCAAGGTAAAGATGCAAGACCCTGAATGCAAGTGATTCTTGCATGAACACCAAGGACCATGCTTATGCCCTCTGTAGTGCTCTTGCCAATGTCTCTGCAAATGATCCAAAATGGACAAAAAGGAGAGAGACACAATGCATGAACAGATTCAGGAATCATCAAGTGACTGCTTAGGTCACCAGTGCCCAATGTTTCCATTGTAATTTAACTTCTCCATAACTTGGACTCACCAGAAAATACAGTTGTGACTTCTACCTATTTTGAATTCTTGGGGTGAGGAGGGGGGTAACAAGCCAAATCATTAGGTATAATATCTTACAGATGATGCCTTACAATATTTATGTATACAGTAAATATTTCACAATAACAAGGTTTAGATTATATGTATTTCCTTCATAAAAATACTTGTGCAGGACTGTAAAATTGCACCACTTTATTGATTTGATTTCAGCCAAAACACACTCTTGTGCCTGTCTTGTAAGCAATACTACCAGTTGAACCCAGAACAGCTCTCCTTTCTTTGTAACAGTCAAACAGATTAATGTAGTTTAGTCATAAAATATCAGTGTTTCATTTGCAGAAAATATGTTTTGTACAAGGCTTTGAGTCTGAGAGTAATAAAATGGGTATCTGGGGTTTAATCAGAGTTCAAGTCTAAGTGCGTGTGTTCAAGCATGCATGTTTTGTGTCTGCAAGTGTCTATATAGAATAAATTACATAAAGTACAATAATGGTTAAACTTATTACAGATATAGAAATATAATAAGCCCCCCGCCCCACATGAATGCTTGACACTTTTCCTTAAAACACAGCAGGTTGGCAAAATATGCTGGTTCTTTATAAATGCTTGGGGACCCTCATTAGGTAGGTAACCCAGGCCAAGAGATCCACCTGCATAACCAAAAGCAGAATCAACAGATGTTATGATTACAGAGAATCATTGCTCAGAGACACTGCAACTGGGCCGTGGCTTTAAGAGATAGGATAGAGTCTTAACACTCCATAGGGAACAATTATCCTTTACGCGTCTCGTACATACTATGTGCTTTTGGTTGAGATTTGACATGTAGAAACACATCTCTATATTACTCCAGTTCACCTATAAATTAATTTGTACTGCTGCCATTCTTGTAAGTCCCATTCCTGCCTTATTCAAGTTCCAGGCATGGGATTCCATATCTAGAACTTAAAGCTCCAAAATTACAAGATTTCCATCTCCCATTTTTAGCAATTAATTCTAATTTTTAAAAACGATTTCCTTTTTTCGGTTATAATACAAATTCCCTTGTACTTCATGGTAACTAAGTTGTATTAATCCATATTGGTGGTACTATTGGGTTTTTAGCAGACTTAAGGTAAGGAGATCCAGATTTCAGAAATATCACTTGCCTTTGGTTGCTCAATTAAAAATTCTACCCATTACCCATCATATTATGGAGGGTTGGGTGTGACACATTTTGCACATACCTTCTTTTGAAGTACGTAGAGAACAGATCACATAGACTTTGACAAGAACCGTTTATCAATAGAAGGTGACTCTGGCATCTCCAGTTAATGCAGATCATTTGCTACAGGTAAGTACTGATTCAGTTGACCAGAATGACAATGTATGGCCACTTCAAAAACAGCTGACACGGAGGCACAAAGTAAGAAGAACTAGATACCCTTTCCCAGAACCATGGCATACTGTGCTCCAGAGTAATCACCTTCAGAAGTACAAGAAAAAGTTACATTTTAATTTTATGTATGCTCACCCAGTCATTTATTTTAATAAAGTAGTACTATAGCACCTGCAAAATTGATCAGTTGAAATGCTTCACATAGAGGAGCCGGTATAAATATGTCACTTCACAATCTTCAAACCTATCAACATAAAAGGTAAGGATTGCACATATAGATACCAAACATTGCTTGGATGCAAATAATAACCATCTCCAAATTGCTGCTGTTGTTGTATATTCTCCCATGGAGCCTGATAGTACCACACATTTTGTATTATGCCCAAGATGAATATATGCATATGAGGGCCATGTTGATGAGAGGTCTCCAATAAAAATGTTTTTTTTTACCCATAATGCAGTTATTCTACATAATTACAAGTGATATTTTGCTTATAAGTGTGCAAAAGTGTCTAATATTGTATTATAGGTCAGGACAAGCTGCTCTGTTTCAATGTAAAGTAAAGCCAGTACTTGGATTGGGATTGCATTTACAGTCCCGTGGTGGAACATCTCCCAGTGGTCCACTGCAGATGTTTGAATTCCAGTGAGGGACAAGCTGACCTCACTCGCTTTTTGAATCAGTGCTGTTCACTTAATTTACTCAACTTGTAAATTTATGAAGAGGTCAACATATCTCATTACCCCATAAAAGAAGGAGAAGCAAGGTGGAGGAACTCTGTAACTTCTACAAGGAAGACATTTTTGTTTTGCGTGCACTTAAAATCAAGTTCTATAATGATCAGCCCCACTTTAAAGCATATTATACTAGTATCTAAGCACCCCATAACCTTGCAGTTAAACAAGAAATGTCAGGAAGTCTTCTCTATGAAGATTGACACATTCAGCCATAATGGAAATTAAAGTTGACTTTCCATGTAAACTAGATGAATACTTTTTTTATTCTTGTCAATAACATTAGGATTCCCATCAAAGTGACACTTATTTTAACAGATTTTATTACTGTTTCAAAGTTCCAGAATTTGCTTACAAAAAAAGTTCACATTCTGTCTTAACCTGGAGACCATGCCTATACTCTCTAAGGAGTAAAAAGTGAATCTTCTTCTTAAAGCATTTCTTTCTATGCTATTAATATGCTTGGTTTCTTAACTTACCATTTAACATAAAATAAACATACATTTATGAAAAATACGGTGGGCACTTCTCTCCAAGAATACTACTGAGGTATCAATATAAAAATAAGACTATTTAGGACACAAATCACTTCACAGACATCAGAAAATATTCATGTTTTTTTTAATTATGTTTTTTGCCAGTGCTTTTGCTGAGAAACAGTTCTTTAAACAGAACTTCACTATTTATTTGTCTTCTTTTTTGTTACAAAAATATGTCCCTCTAATTCAGTTCTTTATTTTTAGCGACACAAAAATGTTCTACCTTTATATAAAAATAGGCGGGGGTACACTGGTTGCACAAGGTCACTTCACAGTCGTGGTAGAAGTCGAGAAGGAGAACTTTCATGGGACTGAAGAACAGCAAAAAAAATTGCTGCATTTTGCCAGTAAGCTCAGGGAAATAATATATCATTGTGCGTTAGTGATGGGCGAATTTATTTGCCAGGCACGAATTTGCAGCGAAACACCAGCGAAAAAATGAGTTGCATGACGAAAATGACGCGCCGCACGTCAAAAACGACGCAACGCGTCGAAAATGGCGCAACGCGCGTTGGAACGCGCGTCGTCAATTCGCAAATTTTGCTGATTTTTCGCCGAAGAGAAGTGGGATGGATTCGCCCATCACTATTGTGCATAAATATTATCTACAGAAAATGCCTAACATGCAAAAACTGTCAGTCTTCATTCCATATATTTTCCTTTCTTTCTTTTAAAATAATAATTTGATAGTCCGTTTTCTATTAGATCATTCCATTTGCAGCACTTTAAAATGGTGATTTTCTACACTTTGTCAGAACCACAGAGAGTCCTTGCCTTTATCCTGATGTTGAATACCTAAAATAAAACAAGAGACAATTGTTAATAAAACCAAGAAACAGTTGAGTTTTCACAAGTAAAAAAGTTTTCCTCTTACATGTTCTAAACTATACCTATAACAATGACAAATATGTGCTCATGGCTGTAGCCAACATAGGTGGGATCACACTAGGGATATGTGGTCCATTTAATAGCTCACATGGGTACTACACGCACAGATAACCACGTAGTTTAGTTGGATACTGAGTTCACTGATCAGGCAAATCTGTTTCCTGACAATACAATTATGTTTACTGTAAATAACTATAACAGTGTATAATGTATGAACAATGGTGAGTTTTCAAATGATCCTTCTAACCCTGCACCTCATCAAAACAGTTATTGTGCTCATAAACAGCATAGGATAACTAATTATGATGAAGTCTGGGGTGGGAGAATCAATTTAGAGGGTCAAACATGGGATCTGGAAAACCTCAAGGGCCTCATTTCCAAAATGTTTAATAGCATGATTGGACTCATTTACTCCGAATGCTCTGCTTTATATCGACTGAGAAATAATGACCTTATGTTCTAGCAATCCACTCAGCTAAAACACTTCCTATTATTTACAAAATGGCCAGTGAATTCTAATTACAGACATCCAGTATCCACACCAATCCAGGCTTTTATTCACCCATGCACAGGTGAATGGAATCAGTGTAGGCGTCACTGGGGAAGTTTGAAAACAGTCATTTGTTCCAAGGCCTGTTCCATTTCTAAATCTGTTTTTATTGACTGTATAGAAAATGTAACTGGACTTTGCTCGCTGATGTGATGTTTTGACATGTAGGACGAGCAAAATGTATTTCTGTTTATGGTGACTCAAACCAAAATAGCTGGAAACACACTTTATCAGTTGTATTCATCTTTATCTAAAGAACAGAACATCTAAGGTATATTATCCAGTTTATTATTCAGCAGGTATTGTTTGACAAGAGGTCTGTTTTCCTCCAGCATAAAACAAAAAAAGTCATACGGCACAATAACATATGTGCTAAATCCTTTGTGCTTTAATGAGATTTTCACACAACGTTTCAGGGGTCCCTCCCCCTTTATCAAGTGCTCTCAAGTGCAATATGTTTACCTCTATTTCTACCAATCCACATCTGCCTATTAGCAGTAAGAGTCTTATGTTGCTCTCTGTTATTAGACCTAAATAAATCTTTCTACTGTTATTACTTTACCCCTGAAATTACTTCATAATTTTCAAAAATCAAACCCAGAACTCAAAAGTTTTTAATATTATTGTGGTAATTATACATACATTCAACACAAAGGGTCAAATTGAAAATCAAAATTTTTCAATTCGAATTTTGAGTTTATTTTAGTGTAATTCAACCAGGGAACAGTGCAAATTCGATTTGAGTTTAAGAAAAATAAAAAATTTGAATTTCAAAATTTTTGATGTACAGTCTATAATAATTACAGTTCGACTATTCCCCATCTAAAACCTGCCGAATTGGTGTTTTAGCCTATGGGGGACCTCCTACAACCAATCTAGAGTTGTTTGGTGGACTCTTGAAAAAAATATTTTTTGGTGTGAAAAAACTCGAATCGAATTCTATTCAAATTCGATTCAAGTTTGCATATCGACCCTATTCACTCTAGATCAAAATTTTTTAATATTTTAATAAATTTTGATGGGTAGGTTTGTATTTAATTTCAAGTTTATGGGAGTTTTTAGAATCTCCCATAAACTTGAAATTCGACCCTTAATAAATCTGCATATTTTTTTCTAATTTGTTTTTGTTTTTTACCTTTACTCCCCTGCAATCAGTATAGTTTCTTTAAATGCAGATAACAAGCTCTGGTTAAACAAATCTCTCCGTTTCCCAGCTGCAGCTTGTATCAGGTTTTTAGATAAGGAATACTTCATTATACAGAGATCTTATATGTAGACTAGTAGTTAAACTACCGTCTTTCACGGGTGTTTTACAATGACCAGGGAGCTGGAATGTGAAACAGATTTCAGTTTCTTTGTTTAGTTTAAGAAATAACCCAAAAGTTGATATTTCATAATTAGAACATCATGGCACATGCCCTATTCATTTAACAGTTGGAAGGGGAGGGTATAGTGAAGCTTTAAAACTTTAAGAAAAAATCAGTTAGATGAGCAACAAAACTTAAGATGCAGTAATGGACCACAAAATACTGAGTCAAAATACTATTAATACTCCTTATTGTACATTGACATTTTTGTACTGTCTGGCATCTAATTTTTTTCTATTTCTCTACTAGTACTTATGTTTTATTATATTTATTTGGGATTCTTGGATATTCCCTAGTAAAGTAGTCTGGCATTATAAAAAAAAACACACGTTTTCTTAAATGTTAGTAACGAAAATATATTGTAATTTTCCCCCCAGTTTGACAGTGTTCAGTAATCATTCTGCACCAAACGCATTTTTAAGATTGCTTAAATGTTTAGTGCAGTTCTGCCCTATTCCTTTTTACTATCTCATGACATTTGAATGAATAAGGCATTAAAAGAACAGAATAGTTTGAAGAGCAGAATAGAGTAATGATAGAGTTGTGTTAGGTGCTAATAGTGCTGAAAATGCAAGCTCTTTTCCGTTGTTAGGTTAAACCATCTGCCAGAGAGACTGTTTAACTTCTTGAACCATCCATAAATTTGACTAAATATTCTTTCGGTTTCCTGTTGAGAGACATCTCGGAGGCTGCAATTATTGCAGAATGTGAGTTTCATGAGGTGCTAAAGCCTAAATATCGTGCTCAGCAAATCTCTGCGGTGACTCAGTAACATGACTACCCCTTAATAGCGTAGATATTCTGTTCCATTAACAATGGAAGTCCTTTCATGTTTTCAGTCTTATTGAATACCAATCTCTCTTTTTACATTTTCATAGTATATATTTAAATATGTGGGGACCTTCTTAGCTTGAAGGGAACTCTTTCACCAGAGTTTCCTTCACCAGCTTAGACCTTGCAAACTGATCATCCTCCTCAGTCTTATTTCAGTGATATCATATCCTGTTTACCAATAAGTAATTAAAATAATTTAAAAAATGCTTTTTAAATAGTTTTTAAAGCTGGCTTGTCTTTAAAAGTTGTAACTATTATACATTTATATGTACCCGCAGTATTCAAATTGACCTAAGTGCAAGTGTACTAGGCAAAATAGAACATTACCGAAAGTTGGCTAATGCATACTAAAATGCAAGTTTGCATTCTAGTAAATTAGCATTCTAGTAAATTAGCATAGTGGTAGCGAATTTGAACCTGGCGAAGTGGTGTGAAGTATGGCGAAGCCTTCGCAGGTGAAAATTTAGTGAGTTTGCCCCCTTGACTTAAATGTAACAGCAGCCTGTAAGCAACTACATTTGCCATGGTTATCAGTAGTGATAAGCAAAATGTTTGCCAAGTTTTGCCACGTAAATTAAGCCCATAGGAGTGTTTGAAAAAATTTGTCTTCATCGAAAAAAAATTAGTCACCTGCACACTTGCATTTTGGCAAATTTTCACTTTTTTTGTGAATTTTTGCCAAAACGGGACAGATTCGCCTATCACTAATTATCAGTGCTTCCTAAACCTCCTGTTTTGAAATTACTTGTATATTTATGTGCCAACAATTATTTACATTTTGCTGCAGATTTCAAAAATTTTCAAAATACCATAGAGTTGTTTTGTTGTTTGTTGTATTTTCTTAATCAGAAATGAGTTCCATTAAAAGCTTGAAATGTAATCTGGATATTTTGTTATAAAGCAAGAAGGGGAGCCATAAAGCATGGAAGAACTGTTGCTTTATAAAAGATAAAAGTAGAGTAAACAATGTGATTATGCTTCTAGATAACAAATGAGAAGAACACAATGGCACATTTATTCCAATTCAATTTTATGTTTTTTTGCCTAGATTCTACAAAACTTTGATTAATAAATGTAATTAATTTTTAAATGAAGTTTTCAGAACTTGAAACCTCGAGAGCTTGTATAAAGATCAATGGAGGTGTATTTTCTATGTTCAAGCTATTTTGTAGTTCAGACTGTAGTTGTACATTTTTTGCTACAGGATTTATAAAAAAAAACTCAAATTCGTATTCAGTACAACTTGAAATGTAGCAATGCTCTAATGCATTAATATGTTTGAAGCATCGTTCAGCAAATTTTTGTATTATTGAGTGTACAATAAATATAGAAAACCATACATTTGTAGAGATCTGTAGGAAAAAAATTGAATGTTAATTAAATAGACAACAAAAGACCCATCTTTTTTAATTACTTATATTAGATAGACCACCAAAGGTTAAATAAGAAGACTCATCAGACATGGCAGAATATTGCACTTTATAGCTCGATGGTGAGACTCTACCATGAATGTTACTTCTGATTTTGGACACCATATCTACAGGAATACATAAGCCAATTTCAAACTGTCCAAAGAAGCACAAAGAAGATGGTTCCTGTTCTAATTAAGGGAGATCATGATGAACTAGAACTATGTATATCTACTGTTTAGAAGGGTGGAAGGATAGATATATCATCATTATCATTCACAATCACATATATCAAGGAAGTACAGAGTATGAGAGTTTACACCCAACAACATTTTTCAGCCATCAACTTTTATAGGAGAAATACAAATTGGTGTATGGCTTGTTAGAGTTCAAGTAAAAATGTTGGGTTCCAAGACTTGAATCAGTCTTTACACCTTTCATTACAATACCATACGTAGTTTAAACTCCCTGTCATTCGCCCAGCTCCCATTGTTATAATGATATCGCTGTAGGTCCACTGGTTGGATGCATCTGCATTATAATTTAAGGATAACGTAACTAATGTTTTAAAAGGCTAAAGCCAATAAATCAAGTTTTGTGCCATTCTGATGAAGTCGTTAATCACTTGGAGGACAAAGGTTAAGATTACGGAATTTTGTTATTAAGACACATAAAAAAATCATAACTCTCTTGGTTGTCTCTGGCATCCAGTAGGTTACAACATTTTTTCCCAGAAAAATAAACTAGTAATGTTGATGACTCAGAATTTCCAGAGTTGTAGAATTACAAGCTAAATGCCAATACTGTTGTTAATTACCATCACTAGAGAAAGAATGCATAAAGGAGCAAAGACCAGACAAAAGCATTTGCAAATGAGAAAAAAAAAACAATAATGTTGTCAGATTCTTGCATTTAAAATAAATGCAATTAAATGTTGACACATTTTGTGCACCTGGTGAATGTGCCAAAACATGTAGTGCATGTTTTCCTTGCAATAATTACGCAATGATGATTTGAAAAGAAAATGGGCTCTCTGGGTAATATTTTGCTGTGACTTGGAATTTTTGCATCAATATTTCCACTTTAAAAACTCGGGCAGAAAAATGTGGTTTAATAAACAGATCCCTTAAAGTTGATTGAACGCACTACAGGTATGGGATTTGTTATCTGTAAATCCAGAAAGCACCAATTACCGAAAGGCCATCTCCCATCAACTCCATTATAATCAAATAATCCAAATTTTAAAAAAATGATTTCCTTTTTCTTTGTAAAAATAAAACAGTACCTTGTACTTGATAAAAACTAAGATACAATTAGTCCTTATTGGAAGCAAAACCAGCCTATTGGGTTTATTTCATGTTTATATGATTTTCTAGCAGACTTAAGGTTTGAAGGACCAAATTACAGAAAGATCTGGAAAACCCCAGGTCCCAAGAATTCTAGATAACAGGTCCCATGCCTGTAGTGAAAAACCTAAGAACAAACTGCCCATACATTCCTATCAAACCCAATGCTTACAAACCCAGCAGTTTAGCAGAAGGCTAAAAAGTTGATTAGTTGTTATCATCTTCATACTCATGACTTCATGATTAAGCTTCTTAAGTCAAGATCACATCAAAAATATACAAAGATAAGGCATCACAAAGGCTGATCAACTTTCCAACCTAGAGCACCAACCATATCTATAGAGCTCATGAGCCTCATTTGAGCTTTGCCATAATGTAGAATCTAGAGACCTCCTACTTTACAGCCATGGTATTAAAAATAAATAATACTGAGGAGTTTAATGGAATTATATAACAGTTTATCCCACGGTTCTGATGGGACCATCTTGAATTATATTTTTTTCAGGTTGGAGATTACCAGCCTTCTCAAATTACCTGAAACCCCCTCTGCCCCCATTCCAGCCCTGAGTTTTCTCTTCTGGGCCCTTCTGCAAATAAAATATTTCTGCTTCATACACAAATCCACTAAAATAATCCCATTCTCCTGCATTATTTTAATTGATTCCTTAGTGAACTTTTCACCCGTTAAAAGGCATTAAATTATAACTCCAACTGTGACTTGTAAACCAGGTACATTATGTGGTCTATTAGTATTTTATGAGGCATCTCATTTCATAAACTTCTCCAGACAATAGTAACTTAAGGAAATGTATGGAATACCTATACTGCAAATATGTTTACTATAAAACTCTATTTGTAGCAACACACATCTATATATGTATAATTATATAGTACATATTGCATACACTAGATATGAAGTAGCAAATGCAAGTTTTGGCAAAGAAAGTTAAAAAATAACTGTATTTTAATGTTCATAAAGAAGAGCAGTTTACAGATTAGGTTCCACTAGATTAATATGGTTTTAATTAGATCATCAGAGGTAAATGAAGTGAGAATATGGACCACACGCAATAAGTAATTTTACAGAGAAATTAAAATCACAAATTGAAAAGTTTGTTCAGCAGTTGTTTACTAGTTTTCACATAAAAAAATCTATAAAATCAAACATATATTACAATGTGTACAGTATGAAATATAAATGCAGATTTTTTCATCGCCCCCCCCCTTCTTTATGTGAAATAGAAACATATTAAAATTTTGTTCATTTTGAATTTTCAAAAATAAAACATTTTTCACAGTCAATTTGTAATATGGTCATCAATGCAGATCTCCAATGAGGAGCAGAAATCCTTGAGGCCCTTACTACTGACATTAATATTCTCAATACTACCGACATGGCGTACGTTATCTACTACATTATAATACTATATCAGAACCAGCCTACATTGTCCATTTATTTCACTCAGTGACACATACCTGTCTCAAAGCCAAAACTTGGAACAATATCCACTGTACTATGAAATGTTCCATTCCATGCCGAGGTAGAAGTTGTGGCAGGAGAGGCATCAGTTTTTGTAATATCACACTGGGGAGCAGAAATCCTTGAGGCTCTTACTGGTGGCATCAACAGATGTCCATATCTTGGGTCCAGCTGTGAACCTGGGTGATGATGATGGTGGGTGTGTGGATGGTGGTGATACATGTAAACATCATGCATATGCGTATATGGAGAGCTTGCCTGTGAAGCTAATGGATAATGCCAGGTTTCTGAAGAAGCTGGTGGAGGAGGTGGTATGGTCTGATGTACAGTTTCTCCAAGCCAGCTGGTATGGTCCGTGCTTGAGAAGGTATTAGGGGCTGTTGAAAAGTCTGGATGAACCCCACTCAAACATGGTGGAGAATGCGCCTGATAAGAGTTGGTCCATATTGAAGATGGAAAACTGTTCCTTTGGCATGATACTGATGGGCTTTCTGAAAACAGAAACAAAGGTAAAAACATTAGCTATACATTTTTATTCAGTTATGACGAATTTCCCTAGACATTTTTTACACTGAGGTCTTCTACATTATCTATGGGTATGGTATAAAGTAGTTCCTGATATTATATAAGAATACTCAGAGACACCATGCCGTTTCCTGACCACTTATGGGCATGAGAATGCAGACCAAATATATATCCTTATAACATATCAGAACTAAGAATAAGATTCTTAGTAATACCATCAAAAATTAATGGCGCTTAGTATTGTCACATACTTCATGACTCCAAACTTGTAATTTATAAGATATGATCAATTTCCTGCATTACAGATATAAGTCGCTTGTTATCCTCAAACCTGAGGACGTCTGCTTTTATTTGGTCATCGCATTCCTTAACAACTTCTCATTGTATTTTAGAATACAATTAATACTATCCCATTATATTTTTAAATCCATGAAGTCCAAAATTAGCAAATATAAGTATACATTTCCCAAAATATACATGATATTATGAAATTACAGGATTCATAGGATCAAACATTACTATCCGGTAAATCACTATTATTTCAAAGTAGATGTAATAAGAGCAACCTTAAAGAGAGCTCTTTGAATATAGTTGCAAATCATATACACATGACTTTAGAAGTATTGTGAATGCCTTTTATAGTAAAGTCAGAAGATAAAGCCGGCTGCTGCAATTGGCCTTGCTCGGAAGCTCAATTATTTTTCTAATTATAAGTAAATGTTAGTTATTTTAAGGGGAAGTCTCTTGTGGGAATAGAACTTGATGTCTAGTACTGGATTTATGTCTTTGTCTTGCTATGAGCAGTTTAAGAGATCTTCAAAAAGAAAAATTAAATGGAATAAGTTAAATATACATTTTCTGACTGTGTTAAATACCAAGCAGAAGGGTACAAAGAGATCAATCGTGTCTACGAGAAGAAATGTTTGCTTACCCCTCCATAGACAATTGTTGTTTAGTTTGCTCTTTGACATGGTATTTTCCGGATTGAAGGTGCTTATTTGGCTTAGAGCCCTGGAGAAATGTTCATCCACCACTGCCCCAATGTCTCCCTGAAAGTATGTGAATAGGACACAGCGAGAATTCAAATACTCCATCTCCGCAGGCTGCTCCTTCTCCTCTTCTTCTTGCTTTGTAGGGTGAGCCATTTCTAATGCTTCTTGCATCTTGCTGTATGCAGCTATTCTCTTCTGTAAAGCAAGAAAAACCCATGTTAAGTATTCATCATGTATGGTGACACTTTGCTGGTGGCCTGTCATATGTCACACCGGAAGATTAGTAGCTGCTAATTTGGCCAGAAATATGTTTCTTATTTTTCCCAATATGGACATAGTAGTCTATTTACACCTTTATAGAGAACTGAACCTCTTTATACCGCACTACAAATAGCATCTACTGGTGAAATTTTGGGAAATTTCTCGGACTACGCATGGAAAGCCAAGAGGAATAAACCCTAAAGCACCATCTGTTGTTTATCTATATGTTTGGCCAACTTGGATAGGGCATATCTTAACTATTGTTGCCCATGTCTCCTCAATATGGAAATACAATGTCACAGCTTCCCACTGGGCTGTCAGATATAAATTTAACGTTAGATATATTTTTAGTTTAGTATAAGCTTTATGTAAAAGAAAATACATACATTAATATATTTGCAGTTTGTCATTTTGAAAAAGCGAGAAGTAGGAGGCTGAGACTGAAGAACAGAAATGCTCTTACAAATAATAGAATAGACATTGAACAGCAGTTTGGCAGAGCTCCCTGCAAGCATGCTTTCAATTCCATTCAGTCTACAAAGCTACATGAAAATACTGAGAGAACATGGTTTGTCTTGGCAAATCTGACAAGTCCATTGTGAATTTGCAAGTGTGGGACCTACTGAAAGTGGGTGTAGTTTCAGATGCACAGGAGGCAGGACTAAGGTACTGTAGATTGGGAGTATGACCTAAAATGCCTCAAATGTGTTCAAAATGTTAGCAATTATGCTGAACTATAGAATATTTGTTATACAAAATTCCAAGAGTGATCAAATAAAGTGCTTTAACACTATGGACTGTCTCCTAAAAAACAAACACACTTTTAGACTGTCAATCTCTTTAGTGAGCCTCCCTCGCCAAATTTAGTGTAACTTTAAAAATCACTTTTTCATTGTACAGTTGAACCCACAGAAATGAACCAGAAGAACCAGACAATTAAGGAAAATTGTCTCACCACCAAGACAAGTACAAGCCTCTCCAAGCCAGAGTCTACTGTGCTGTGGTCTTACAATACCCTGCAGATGTGAATGCAGATATCCTATGCCTAGGGCAGAACCTGACCCAAATACTATACACTGAATATTTAGTGGGTTAGCAGACAAAGACCAACTCCATTTATAGAAAAACCACACATGCTTTTAAGGAAGATATCTTTGTCTGATGTATATGTGTCTTCATTGTGTTCAGTTATTAAATTGAGTTGTTTTTTTTTATCTGGCCCACTATTTATTCAGTGTACCTTGGTCAAATTTTGTATTTGGGCCGGATTCTGCCCTAGGTACAGAACATCTGACTGCACCCACCTCAAAAGAAAGTATCTCATTGATAATTGATAACTCCTTTCATTGATCACAACATACTGTATGCATACATTGCCCTTTAACATCCAGACCTGGATCTAGCCTCTCCATACCTTCCACCAGCTGCAGAGCACCCATTTTATTGAGGCCTCTTGTCTGAGGAAAACAAAGGTGCTATTTTCAAGTCATTACATCCAACCTGGATGAATCAGAACCATTAGACCCGAACACAGAGTCACCTACAAAGTTTAGCAGAAGACAGAGGACACCTTCTAAGCAAATACATTGTTACAGACAAAAAGTTGTGTCTTTGTACAATATTTCTACTTGCCTCTCACAAAACTATGAAAAGCCAAAATCTTAGATGTAAGGCCCATGGTTTTTTGTAGAGTGGACTGCAAACCCTTTAGTCTTTGTGTCTTCCCACTTGACTGTCATTTGCACAACCCAGCAGGGGACTTCCTCTAACATGCACTTGAAAGGGCTCATGATTAAAGACGATTGACAGAAGCTAGCAGGAGCTATTACAGTCTAGGTATCGTTTGAAGGACTTTTTTTTAGCAATATAAAAGACCTGTCAAGTTTGACTGTCTACAGGTTGAAATGCAAATGAACAACAGAGATACTGTAGGAACCAGTGCAGATGAGAACTGCCAACGTAGAGTGTTAGTCCATCAAGAATGGGACAAAGCCATGATTTAAAACTGTGGCTTTACCATTGATTGGATGGAACAGCAGTGCAACATGTTTAAGATATTAGAGCCTGTTACAATATTTTTAGGACACTAAAGTGTTTCATGGGAGGTTATTGATACAGCCCCTAAGGTTTATTATACACAGTGTAGTGTATATCCAAGGCACTGGTTGTGTTTTGTATTAAATCGCTATTGAATCTTGATAAAGCCTATAGAAGGGAATAAATAGTGATATAAAATCACAAAATCACAAAAAAGAGAGAGAGAGCAGTGGAAAGCACATCCATAAGTAAAATAATAGCCTGGGTGCTAGTCCATAGGGAATAATATAGAAATTGCAGAGGATTGACAACACTCCAAGGACGATTCCAACGCTGTCATCAAGTC
>CM044434.1:13926209-13945193 GCA_024363595.1 Xenopus borealis | reverse complement strand
ATAGCAGCAACAAATGTCCTCTTCTTACCATACCCGTCCCTATAATTTTTAGAATCTGCCCTCTATTGCAGTTTAACCTACTACTCTTCTTCTACTTTTACCCACTCTCTACTTGAACCACTTCAAGCTGGATTGTGTCCACCATGTTCCAGCTGAACTGTACAAACAAAATCTCCAGTGCCCTCCAGGACAACTTTCAATTTAAATAATTCTCAGTCTCTTTACCTTGACACAGAGTATACAGTATTCTCCTGGATCCTTCTCTGTCCTCTCTGCTAGATGAAATGCCTCGCCACTCTCTACTGGGTCCCTCAAGGCTCTGTGCTTATGCCACTACTCGCTATGAACTACATCTCACAGCCAAGTCATCAGTTTCTTTGGCTTCCAGTACCATCTTTATGCTGGTGACGCTCAAATGCATCTGTCTTGTCCTGATCTTTGCTCGTCTTCTCTGCCATATTTTAAGAATCCAACTGTCTCTCTGCTACTGTATATTCTCTTGGATGCCTTTTCATTTTTTTTTTTAAACGCAATTCATACAAAACAGAATTGATCTATTGTTACCAACACACAGATACACGTCTGAAATCATTTTATAGAAATTGTTTTATTCCGGATAATCGAAGTCCAAGTGCAACCAAACAACAAGGTCTGCAGTGATTATAAGGAACAAGGTGCCCTTGCATAGTATTGCTGGCAAAAGGGACTTAAAGGCAAAGTGTTGCTGGAAATTCTACACTGAAATAATTTTTTAAAAGAGCAAACCGACTTTTTATATTTCGTTTTGAAATTTTGCATGATGTTAGACATATTATCAGTTTCCCAGGTGCACTTAGGTCATGTGACATGTGTTCTGATAAACTTCAGGCAGTCTATACTGCTATACTGCAAGTTGGAGTTTTATCACCCACTCCCTTTCCTCCCCAGCATCCCATCAACAGATAAATGGAAAGGTAACCAGATAGCAGCTCCCTGACACCTCTGCTGAAGGATTTGTTTAGATTGCTAAAGGCGCTCCATAGCCCCTAGTGGTAGGCATGAGAATAGCGCCAAAGCAGGAAAACCCCCAGTCACCCAATTATCTGTTTATCACACCCTTTTATATACCTGAGCCATTATTACTTGTCATACTGCAGAAATAACAGCAGTGGTTCCAGTATATTTGTGCTAACGTTGTTTTATAATAAAACAAATGGGGATGCTGTATTTGTATTCAGCTATAGCCTTTCATGAGACGTGCCATTTTTTTTTTTTAGTTCAAAGA
Source organism: Xenopus borealis (assembly GCA_024363595.1). NCBI lineage: Eukaryota > Metazoa > Chordata > Amphibia > Anura > Pipidae > Xenopus > Xenopus borealis. The sequence goes on along the minus strand of CM044434.1, from coordinate 13,943,929 downwards.
AAGAATGTCTATTATTTATCAATCAATTACTAAGACATTAGTAGAAAACAATGTGAGCAAAGTTAATTATGCTCTGTGTATTCACGCATACCTAATGAAGCGTCTGCATATTTTTTTTGTTAATGCAATTAGATATGAATTAATGACTCAATATTATTTGCTCTTTAATCAAATTAACTTATTGGAGTTAACGACATCGAGTTTTCTTTTTAAAGAACAGTCTGACTTAATCACGGTCCTATAAAATTAAACAGTATATATCTTGTAATATTCAGCGGGGCATTCCTTTGGATCTCTGTGCCTTAAATCTACTAGAAAATCATGTAAACATTAAATAAACCCAATAGGCTGGTTTTGCTTCCAATAAGGATTCATTATATCTTAGTTGGGATCAAGTACAAGCTACTGTTTTATTATTACACAGAAAAAGGGAATCCTTTTTAAAAATTTGGATTATTTGGGTAAAATGGAGTCTATAGGAGACAACCTTTCCTTAAAGGGGTTGTTGACCTTTCAGATAACTTTTAGTATGATATAGAGAGTGATATTCTGAGACAATTTGCAATTGGATTTCATTTTTTATTATCTAAGGTTTTTGAGTTATTAGGCTTTTTATTCAGCAGTTCCTCAATTTGCAGTTTAAGCAATCTGGTAGCTAGGGTCCCACTTACCCTAGCAACCATGCACTGATTTAAATAAGAGACCAGAATATGTATAGGAGAGGTCTGAATAAAAAGATGAGTAATAAAAAAGTAGCAATAACAATACATATGTAGCCTTACAGAGCATTTGCTTTATAGAAGGGGTCTGCGACGCCCATTTGAAAGTTGCAAAGAGTCAGAAGAAGAAGGCAAATAACAATAAAACTATAAAAAAATAAATCATGAAAATCAATTGAAAAGTTGCTTTGAATTGGCCATTCTATAACATACTAAAAGTTAACATAAAGGTGAAACACCCCTTTAATCCGGATAACAGATCCCATACTGTACCCTTACTACGTACAGATTCCACTGTCCTTCACAGATCATAGGAGATTATTTAGCTCTGGAATGTTATTATTTTTACTATTGTAATTCAACAGATGGCCTTCAACAGATTTTATTAGCAAGGGAAAACGTCCTATATTTGATGGACTATTTTCTTTGCTCAACTCATGGAGTGCAACATCTTGTGGTCATAGATCACACCTGCTAAACTTATATTTCTTCATTAAAATGCCTAAGGTTCTGTGCTGCAGATTCATGTATGTTATGTTATAATCATTTACTGACCTCTCTGATTTGTTTCTGCAGAAGTAGCTAACACTAGAATCTAGTCTAGTCTAGTCGTTCTATAGTTTCCTGAGGTCCAGACTTGTAAATAAGCAGTCACCCTCAAATTTCATTTTATCTGGCCCTCTATCCATTGCACTGGAACTCCTAAGGTGCCAACCCCTCAAGAGAGAACTACTGCTGTTCTTTGTGTTGTTTTCTTGGTTTTCTGGTTGACAGCCATAATGGACATGATTCTTTCCACCTGGCACAATATCCCATAATAATCAAAAGTAAAAATAGCAGGGAACACGCACAAGTAAGATCACTTCTCAGAAAAGTGTCTGGAGATACAGAGGGGCATTTTGACTGGTTGTTCTTTGTTTCACCTACTTGCAGCAGTCGTGCGCCATTAACCAGATTCCTTAAGGTTCGAAAGGGTAAATTCAAATTTGAATTTTCGATTTTTTTTTTTCGTGTCAAAACTCGAATTTAAAAGCACCAACTTAAATGTAAATTAGAATGTGAGATTTACACTATCACACCTCAACAGTGGAAACTGCTCTAATTCGAATAGTGTTTGTACCCTTGATATAGACTTTTGACCAGAAACATGTTGTTTAACCACAACTTAGCATAAAATATATGCTAGTTATTCCATTGGAGTTACTATTCCATTTTTTTGTATTGATTTACTTGCACAGCAGAGTTGCAAGCACAGAGCAACTACATGGAAGCCAAACATAACACTTAGGGGAATATTTACTAAGGGTCAAAGTGAATATTTGAATAAAATTTTAATAAAAAAAAATTTAAATTTTTTTAAAAAAAAATGTTTAAGTAATTTTGGGCTACTTCGATTATCGAATAGTCCAAAATTCGATTTCAACTGAAAAACTTTGAAAATACTACAAGTCGAATTTTCAAAGTACTGGCTCTTTAAAATCTTTCAAATTCGACGCTTTGCCACCTTAAAGCTGCCAAATTGCCATTTTAGCCTATGGGGGACCTCCTAGAACCTGTCCTGAAAATTTCTGAAAAGTCCTAGGAATTTGAAGGATTTTGCACAAAATCCTTTGAATCGTTCCATCCATCAAAAATGGACCTGTTTCGAACGAATAGGTTAATTTTCAATTCAATAAAATTTGTTCGAATAGGTCAGTTTTCGAAGAGTAAAAATGTGGTTTTCCTTTGATTTCCCAGTAGGAGAGGTAGGCACCAGGAAGGATGTTCATAAACAGAGAATAGGTTCTCTGTTAAAAGGCTTTGGTGGTCAGGTCCTCGAAACTGCAGTATTTTGGAAAGAACTGGAAAACCAGGTGCTCCAGTCCAGTAGTCCAGTTCACAGATTAGAGCTCAAGGTATTTAGTTCTAGTGAGGCTGTTAGGAAGTTCTCTCAGAGCTATCCCCCTGGAGAATTGTAAGTACAGGGGTGGCCCCAATATAAATGTTTTCTTACTGGTAGTCCATGAGGCACCCAATACCAGAACAAGTGCCAAGCACCCTGATCCCGGCTCGTGCTTCACCAGTAGTGTGGCCGCCTTTGGCTTTGGGAGGAGCCCTCAGCTACTCAGATGCCACTTGGACTTATACGAGAGGTGCAAAGCAGGAGTTCTGGCTGGCAGTGGGGCACGACTGTAAATAGAGTCTATAAGGCCAATGGTCACGGTACAGACAGGAGTTGGCAGATTCGTAGTCAGACAGGCCGGGTCGAGGCAGGTAGATAGCTAGGGTAGTCAGGCAGGCAAGGGTCAAACCGGGTAATCAATCAGAGGGGTGAGACGGAATCGGAGTCGAAGTACAGGCAGGGGTCAGAATACGGATTTCAGAATAGTCAGGAACAAGCCGGGTCAAACACAGGAGATAATACAAACAGGATACAATTCAGACGCACAAGGCTCAGAAGCACCAGGAAACAAATCCTATCACGGGCAGTTTGCTACTGAAGGAGCTGGCCTTTTAAACCCTAATTTTCCCGCCAAAGGAGCGTCAATTACGTGCTTGCATCAACTTCGACGCTGGCGTCAACTTCGACGCCGGTGTCAACTTCGACGCGCGTCAATAAATGGCGACGAGTCGCGAGCGCGCCCCCCTAAGATGGCGGAGAAAAACCACGAGGCGGGCGTCCCCGCCGATGGCGGCGCAACAGGCGTCCCTGTTGCCCACCAGGTAAACTGTTTTTCCTTACAGAGAACTCTTTAAGTGTGACGTTAGAGTCCAGTGGGCAGGATTTATTTTTATATATTGCTAGGAAGAAAGTAACGCTAGCGAAAGTTCACTTAGAATCGTTTATGCGATTATTAACTAAGGAATGTGACGTTAAACCTTTGAGGGTAAGTCTAGTCATCCAAGCATGTATGAATTCAAGTTTTACTCAAAGGACTAACACAAAGTTGCTTATACTTCTGTCCTAGGCACTTATCCTTCTGTAGTTTTATGCATTCGCCTTGGAGAGTTTGCAGTAAACAGCCTCACTGAAGCCAGACACACTGTAGCAGCTGTACCCTACTGGGGAAAAGGTTACGCTTATGAAAAATCGCTGCCAACAACATTAGCATTCTAAAACTGCCACTCTTGCCAATATTATCATTTAAAAACCTTTAAGGTAATTATATAGTTATGATATATAATTCCCCATTCCAAACAGATATCCTCTTGTCATCAATATCCCTTTTTTTCTGCAATTAAATGTAGCAGCTTTGTTGTAAAATGTGATAGCACACTTCATTTATGCTTCAACAAAAATGTATGTCAAACCCCCTCCCCCCCCCAAAAAAAAATATATATACTCACAAGGCTTCGGGTGCACACCGTATACCAGGAAAAGCACCTGGGTGCCAGCTAAGATTGAAGTATTCAGCAGGACAAAGTAGCGGCACTCACAGGATTCTTTATAAAAAATTGAAGAAAATCTTTATTGAGTGCCGCTACTTTGTCCTGCTATATATATATATATATATATATATATATATATATATATATATATATGCTACAGTAAAAAATATGAGTTACAAAAAAAAACCTGGAAAATTCAAGTTTTAACACCAAAAAGCCTGACCGGACGTTTGTAAATACAGTAGAACCCCCATTTTACGTTTTTCAGGGGACCAGAAAAAAATGGTGTAAAATGAGGGAAAACTTAAAATCAGGGAAATGTATTATGCATAATATATAGGTGGGACCACAAAACAACTATGTAAAATGAGGGAAAACTTAAAATCAGGGGAAGTAAAATGGGGTTCTACTGTAACCTCCTTCAATAACCATAAATCCAATAGGATTGTTTTGGCTCCATTAAAGGGATACTGTCATGGGAAAATGTTTTTTTTTTCTTCAAAACACATCAGTTAATAGAGCTACTCCAGCAGACTTCTGCACTGAAATATATTTTTCAAAAGAGCAAACTGATTTTTTTATATTTCATTTTGAAATCTGACGTGGGGCTAGACAAAAAATTAGGGGATCTGGCCAATTTTTCTTTTACTTGCAGGGGGGCCCCTGATCACTAGTGGATTTTTTTAACTTGTAGGGGTGCCCTGGTCACCATTTCTTTTTTTAACTTACAGGGGGGCCCTGGTCACCATTTTTTTTTAATGGGGGCCTGGCACCACAGTTTTTTTTAAACTTCTGAGGGGGTCCTGACCATCAATAGATTTTTATAACTTGTGGGGGTTACCTTTTTAGCACTGATGTGTGTGTGGTCTTTTAACTGTAATGTGGAGTCACTGACTTAACTCAGAGTTAACACTGATCAGAAAGTAGTTTTCTGTTATACATCCAGTCACTCCAGCCTTTATACATTATATTTTTGGCTAACTATATTAGAAACATTTTTTATTAGAAATATTTTCATCAGAAAAACTGTAATAAAAACCACAGAAATGTGTTCATACTTTCACAATCTGCCACGTTCTGTAAAATCTTGTGGGGTGTGTTCAAAAAATGTTCGCCGCGCTCCACGTGGCAGATCTTTTTGTCTTTCTTTCTATTTCCAAAATGTTGGGAAGTATGCAATCTAATTGGAGTTTCAATGGCTCCGTGCAAATAAAGGAAATAAGTTAACAGCACTTAATATTCGTTTAGCCAAATAATATGCACAGCGGATTAAACACAAAGGCTCAAAGAAAAACAATTTGAAACTAATTGCTTTCAGGTCTTAATTAGAGAATCACAAAAACAAATATTCAAACAATGATAATTATCCTTCCTCCAATAATATATCTATCACAGAGCGCCGTCTCTTACATATTATTACCATGATCCCATTCAAGCCCCTCTCATTTCCAGTTCTCTGTAAAGCTCATTTATTTGAGATGATTGTTCAAGCCATAATAAAAAAAATTGTTTCGATAATAGCCTACCATGAATAGTTAGCAACCTTCAGGCAAGAATTAGTATTAAAAGCTATTATGATTGTAAGAGCGTTTAGCACGAGTCCCTTTTGACTCCACCGGTTGGAACCATAAATCTCCCTTGTGCAATTTTTTTTCCTCTTGGAAAATGCCTTAAGGAAATCTTGGAAAGCTATGATAAAACACTAACTGTGTCCCTGACATACCCACCACCCTTGGCTACATGTCTATCCTTGGGCAAAGACACTGAGGAATATGATTTTTTTTTCTCCTCAATTTGCCTTTGAAGTTTTTAGTAGAAGAGGAATAATCTCCTATTGCTTAGGATTTTACGGAAAAGGTTATTATCTATTGTGAATAAAGCATCTAGTTTTTATAACTCACAGGGACTGAATGAAACAAGGAGAGGAAAGTCCTGGATCAGGAACAGATTGCTCTATGACAATCAATTATCTGCCTTGTATGAGTTCTTCTTTCTTTTGGGAGCTGATGGGACTTGACTGGAAACCTCCAGACAATACAATATGTCTGCAATAAAACTGAAGGATATTTATTTTCTTCTTGCAAAACATCAACTTCAAACATGGCATACGCTGTGTATAAACAATAATTCATGAGCCTTTAGCCCAAGTTCAAGGCTTTTCTGTCTAGTAATTATGTAAACCGATGACAGCTAACAGCTTTGAAATATTTATGTAAGATGGTACATACAAAAAGCATATAAAAATATTGAATTCAGTCACCGAGAGAAGCAATAAATGGGCGGGCAGACATATTTCAGCAACTGAAGACTACTTTTCAGGTGGAGATCATAAAACATCATCCAGTCATAAATATGGATTATTCCATCAGTGCAATAGTTACGCCTGTGGGATTCTTGTATATGTCTGGTTTCCATCTAGTCTGTATATCAGAGGGACAGCATTAGTTATTTTAAAAATCTATCTTTAATTTTCTTTACAAAGACAATTCTAAAGAAACCCAAGGTACATGAGTATGGGTTTGGGGAGTCATTTTATAGACAGGCAGCCAGGAGAAGTTTATAATGGCTACAGAGGCATTGTTGTCCCCAGGCAATGGATATAATAAATGATTTGTAGCAGTGGAAATTTCATCAGATTCCATGATGTTATACTCATAGCAGGGACACAAAACTGAAGTTGTGTTGACTATTGAAGTAGAGGTAATTGTGCTCATACATGCTTCTAGGAAGTTGTGCCAAGCACCAGTTAAGCCTGCACTGATGCATTGTGCACAATTGTATGCATGGGTGCTAGGGAACCCCAGAACTACTACCAGCCTGGACCTGGTGGTAAAGCCAAGATTCTTTTAGAAGACTGTGTTCCATTGAAGCAACTAAATGTAAAAATCTTATTGGACACTAATAGTTCAGGCTTTTTAAATGAAATCCTTTATCACTAGTACAAGTAATGACGAACAGATTAGGCTTAGAAAAAACCCAGTGGCTTGGGTCTCATCTATTCAGACCTGCTCCCTACTTGAAACCCTGGGCACTCCCTCCTGACCTCCCCACAAATGTCAGGGGGGTGGTGGAATTGGGTGGACCGCATGATCGGGGTTGAGGGAACCCCTGAGATGGAAGTCGCGATCGGCCCTAGATCTCAGACTGATGCTGCAAGAAGTGACAACCTAAATATTGCTGTGAATCTCTTTCTGCTGGCCCTGTGGGTGCAGTCACCAGTTCCAGAATTAGAACTCAAAAATGCCTACTGCTCACCTGACTTGCTATTGAACCAGCTAGTTTATTGCAATTGTCATACCATGGTCTACTGTGGGTATTTAAGAGTGTTTTACCCAAAGATCACACTAAAGAAGGTATTTCAGACAAGGGTTCCCATGGCAGAGGGGGCTCCATCAGAGTAAGTGTGATTTGTGGGTGGGGTAAAGCTTGTCTAAGCATAGTTTGTGCATAACAGGGCTATCTTTTGTTCATTAAGGCCCCGTTCTACTTGTTGACAGGGCTCTCCACGCAGGTGTGACCAACGGGTTAATAACTGGGGCTCCCTGTCGGGAGGGTTCTGCTAACTTAGTAGCACAAGACCCCATAATTCCTGATGATAGCCTGGTTTTGTTGCCCACTTGAGAGCTAGTAATAGCCCACAGCAAAAAAGTACACTGCAAAGGGACACAAAGCTTAATTAATCAATAGATATTGTATATTATGAAAGGTCAGTACAGGTATGGGACCTGTTATCCAGGGGGCTTTAGAGATAATGGATCATCCATTAATTTGTATCTTCATGTCTAAAGTCTACTAGAAAATCATGTAAATATTAAATAAACCCAATAGACTGGTTTTGCTTCCAATATGGACTAATTATATCTTAGTTGGGCTCAAGTACAAGGAATTGCTTTATTATTACTAGGGATGCACTGAATCCACTATTTTGGATTCGGCCAAACCCCCAAATCCTTCCCGAAAGATTTGTACGAATACGGAACCGAATCCGAACCCTAATTTGCATATGCAAATTAGGGGTGGGAAGGGGAAAACATTTTTTTTACTTCCTTGATTTGTGCCAAAAAGTCATGTGATTTCCCTCCATGGCCCTAATTTGCATATGCAAATTAGGATTCGGATTCAGTTCGGCCAGACAGAAGGATTTGGCCTAATCCTGCTGAAAAAAGGCTGAATCCTGGCCAAATCCCAAACCGAATCCTAGATTCAGGATTCCATTCAGCCTTTCCATTACTGGGAGCTTTTGTGCTAACACTTCTCTGGATAATGGATCCCATTCGTGTACTATATTGTTTGCTATAAAAGTCCCAGACATACCATGGAATACTATGCTTCTTTACTCAGTATTACACACACAGTTGTTTCAGGATTAAATAAATGCTTTTTATTCTGATTACCGTATCCCTGTAAGACACAACTGATTTAATTAATTTGAAAAGAAGTCATGTTCTTTTATCTATTGAGATAGTAAAATGATCTATAGCCGAGTTGCAGCTATGTATTTCTGCATCAGCAGGAATCTTACACATTGTTCCGAAGCTTCAAACGAGTCCTGGTGCTGAGACGGCATCATTAGCAAATGAGCTCCTGAGAGCGAAGCAAAGAGCACAAGTACTTACTCTATGTGAGTCTCTCTCCAGCCAGAGAACCTCTGCTATTCTTTTCCTATTCTGCACATTCTCCTCACTCTCCGCACAGAGGAGAACATAGAAACAGAATAAATGAGAGAAAGAAAGTTATTCCACATATTATAATCAATTAGATATGTCACCAGAAATTGTTTCTGCAAAGTATGCATTTCTATTGTCAACATTGGCTGTTTTTTATCCCTTCTTTTAGACTTTTTTTTAACCCCATAACCTTTAAAAAAAGAACGATTCCCTTATTTGTCAAATTAAATAAATTCTTCCCAGATAAGACAACCTACACATAGACATCATCAAAAAATAAAATGGGTATTTGCTGTTGTATTAACATGTATTTATATAACGATCACACAAAAAATAATATGAAAGATAACCTATGCAAAAAGATAACCTATGCAAACGATAACCTATGCAAGAGATAACCTATGCAAGAAGGCACTGTTCCAAAGAGCTTACACTCTAAAAAGATGTGTTCCTTGAACTGTAGATTTGATTCTCTGATTGCTATAGTCGATCGGACACGTGAGAACGTGTCTGCATAATAACGATAATATCTCTGCATGTGACTGTCATAATTATTTGCCGGTGTGATTTTTTTGTACGATTTCTGCCTGTCCAACGAAAAGTTCGGCTTTCCGTTCTACTGTGCATAGGCAACGACGTGGTTTCACGTAAGTCAATACAATCAGTTGGGAGTGCCTAATATTTGGCACCCCCAAGTGCACAAAGCCTTCTCTCCTTTAACAATATCCCTTAACAAGCTACAAGACACCATTATGTTGAACACATGGTGGCAGATTTACTAAATTCACATGAAGGATTCGAAATTCGATTGAATTTTCAAAAAGAATTTTCGAAATGTTAATGAAGACCACTTCGACCAGTGAATTTTGAAAATTCGATCGAATCGAATGATTCGAATAATTTGAATAAAAATCCATTCAAATATTCGACAGTCGAATTACTTCCTCTTTAAATTTTTATTCGTCAGATCAAAACTACCGAATTGGGTTGCATTATTTTCTATTCGATCGTTCGACCAATCGAATTGCGGTACAATCCTTCGAATTCCGTATTCGAAGGATTTTACTTCCCCAACAATTCCAAACTATTCCCATGGTCAAATTTTAGGGTTTTTTTAACACTCCGTGTTTAAAATGTTAGCGTTGGAATAGGTCAGGGGAGGGGTGCACATTGCTAGGGGAAATTTCGATTCCAACAGTAACAGGAATCCATCTCTTAAAGGATTATGAAAATCAAAAATGATTTCATTATTTTCTGAAATATAATCCAACCCCTTATTTATTAATACATTTTTACGAAAATTTTGTGTGCGGGAAAAAACTTTTTTTTTGCTCGAAAACCATAACATCTTCGGGTTACTGTACGAAACCCAGCGTAGGTCAGGATATCTTTGAGACTTATCCCATTGACTTCTATACAACCTCTGCAGGTCTGCGATGCTGGATTTTTGGATTCAGACTTTTCCATCATCAGGTTTTTGGCATTTGGACTTTAAAGAGGGGGCTTTTTGCCAGCCCTGGGAACCGACCTCTCACTGTCACATGAGGTTTTATGGCATGTTCGGCCCTGTCCTTAAACTATTTTTAACTTAGAAAACACTATCAATAGCAAAATCGTCTTTTCAGAGGAGCAGCAATATCGTAGCAGTATGGTCAAATTTGCCCACAATGCCCAAGCAAATCTGGCAACAACATTACTGTGATGAAATGTAGGTTTACAATTTGCTATGTGATAATTAGAATGGGACTTAAATGAAGCTTAATCATATTCATGGTTTTGTTTTTGCTACAAAAACAAATTTATTATTGATCAATATTGTTCATAAATAAATTGTATTTGATGAATACAATGAAAACAATATAAATATCAGGGAGCATTGTCTTCTCCATTGGAGTTTTCCATTTAAAATGCCGTTTTACAGCCTTGATCATTCACCTGATTCCTTCCCTTGAAATGATGCATTGCTAATACATTCGACTACTGAAAACTTAATGAGACCTTCATTGCCGCGTGTCATTATCCTGCTTAAACAGCGTTCCTGAAGGATGTAATCACAAATCACCGTTATTGAATTCCACAGAATCTCTTTTCACTGAATATTTTTATCATAATATGACAATATGCAAATCTGGTTTTCAGAAAAAAAAAGATAACTCTGTTTGTTTCTTTTATTCATATTCACTGCTTAGAGGATAACAGATCCAGAACACTGAATATACCGTATCTATATACAGTAGACCAAATTCGCAAATTCGATCAAATTGTTTTAGGCTATCATTTTGCTCGATATCTGATTTCTCGATGAATTCGTACGATCGGATACTGATCGATTTGATGAAAAAAAATCATTAGTACGATTCGAACGATCGAACCCTCCGATCATACGAATGGTATTCGAGCAGGACTTAGGGCAAATTTAATATTATTCCCCATAATTAGCTTGACCAATTTCGCAATTCGATAAGTATTCGGCTATCGAATACTTATCGAAATGTTTTAGGCTATCGTTTTGCTCGATATCTGATTTCTCGATGAATTCGTATGATCGGATACCGATCGTTCCATTTCACGAAAAAATTGTGAAATTTCCTTCGAGGGTCTGAAAAATTTGTATGATTCGAACGATCGAACGCTCCAATCGTACGAATGGTATTCGAGCAGGACTTAGCCTCAGAAGCCTATGGGGAGCTTCCCATAGGCTTCTATTACAATTTGGTGGGTTCAATCTGGCAAAGTAGGCAGTCGAATAACTTTAAAAATGTTATTTCTTCAATCATCGAATGATCGAATATCCGATCATTCGATGATCGAAGAGCCCAAATTTTAGTTTACGATTTCACGAAAAATTTGTACGATCGGTATTCGATTGAACTTCGATCATTTCACGTGAAATTTGTAAATTTGCCCCTATGTGTCTTTTATATTAGACCTGTTATACTCCAGAATGCTCAAGTTTTCAAAGTTTGGATATCCATACCAAAATCTTCTAAAAAAAATATTTAAACATTGTTTAAACCCAATAGACTGATTTCGCTTCCTATGAGGATTAATTATATCTGAGTTTGGATCAAGTACAATCTACTGTTTTATTATTACAGAGAAAAAGCTAATCTGGTTTGAAATGTGTAATTATTTTATTAAATGAATCTATACTAGCCTTTAATCATATACATTAATAAAGATAAGTAGGAGCTAATATATCGATTGCTGGTACTCTTGATGCAATGCTATAACTGCCATAGTTAGATATTGCTATTGTTAATTGTCGACATTTAAACCAAATCTGTTATTTTACAGTATTTCCGAACAAGAAATGTTCAAAGGCTAATAGGTCAAAGGTCGAATTTATGTGAATTGGAGGTTATTTATGAAAAAAATTGAATGGCTAATATTCAATTGAATTGTCCTGACCTGAAAAATTAAATTGAATTCAAACCAAATTCAAATCGTGTTTTCTTTCAAAGAAAAAACTTGAATGTTAGGAGGGCAATTAACATATTCAACTGGTTCAATGGACCTCTGCCATAAACAGGTTTTAGTTGGTGGATATTCATATTAGAGTTTCCATGGACAAGGTGTTATAAATCTCACATTTGAATTTATATTCGAGTTGGTTCTTTTAAATTCTAATTTATGGCTTTTGAAACAAATTTTTTTTTTTCAAAATTCTAATTTACCATTTAATTCTTAATAAATCTGACCCTTAATATCAACTGATGCCCTCTAGTAGCTGGAGGTACAACACACCACCCATGGAAATTTCAAACATCCTCAAAGGGATACTGTCACAGGAAAACTTTTTTTTCAAAACATATCAATTTATAGAGCTGCTCCAGTAGACTTCTGCACTGAAATCCATTTCTCAAAAGAGCAAACAGATTTTTTTAAATTTCATTTTTGAAATCTGACATGGGGCAAGACATATTGTCAATTTCCCAGCTGCCCTTGGTCATGTGACTTGTGACAGCACTATCGGAGGGAACTGCTTTTGGGCAGGCTGTTGTTTTTCCTTCTCAATGTAACTGAATGGAACGCAGTGGGACATGGGTTTTTACTATTGAGCGCTGTTCTTAGATCTACCAGGCAGCTGTTATCTTGTGTTAGGGAGCTGTTATCTGGTTACCTTCCCATTGTTCTTAGGCTGCTGGGGGGGGGGGGGGGGGGGGGGGGGGGGGGGGAGAATGGAGAGGCTGCAGTTGTAGTACAGCAGTAAAGAGTAAAAATGAAATATAAAAAAATCTGTTTGCTCTTTTGAGAAATGGATTTCAATGCAGAATCCTGCTGGAGCTGCACTATTAAATTGTGTTTTAACTCAATTCGCATAAATTTTTTTTAATGATTTGAACAATTTTAACCATTAGATAAAAAATGTTTTATTCAATCTAAAAAAGCTGTAAAAATCCTATGGGGGCTTCCCATAGGGTTATACAGCAATTCGGTAGGTTTAATCTGGCGAACTAGGCAGTTGAATAAAAATTTAAAGGGCAAGTAATTCGACCATCGAATGGTCAAATGATCGAATAGATTTTTATTCGATCTATTCAAATCATACGATTCGATCAAATTTTTAAGATTTGATGGTCGAAGTGGCCCCAAAACTTATTTGAATTCCAATTTTTTTTTTTTAATTTGATCAAATTTCGAATCATTCACACGAATTTAGTAAATCTGCCCCATCATGTTCTAACATGATCCTAAACCTTATCTTGCTTATGTATAGTAATATAGTTCTGTATGAAAAATGTATAATTGGAGGATACTGAATTTATATGCCCCATTGCTACATGTTACTTAGCCCAGCCCCCTAATTTTCAATGCTGGTGGTTTCCCTAGTCAGTCTTTTTGTCTGTCAGATTTAATGGCAAGGTCAAATGGGCAGTATAGCATATCAGGGGAATTCAAACATATTTCCCTAAAATAGAGCCTCATTGGAAAGAAACCTTAATTGCAGCTGCAGAGCACACACACACACACACACACATACAGTATACAGTATATATGTATTATATGGCTTTCAACTGGTACTGCTGAACCCTTTTGAGCCTTTACTGGGGAGCATGGTGGCACTGCTGCCTTCCTACACTGTGGTCCAAGAATTTTTATGTTGTCCCAGTGCCTTTCATCCAAGTACACCAAAAATATGCCAGCAGGTTAATTGGTTCCTGATAAAACTGACCTTAGTGTGGGAATATGATAGGTTCCTTAGAATGCAAGCTCCACTGGGACAGAGACTGATGTGAATGATGCATAATCTTTGTGATGTGCTGTAGAATATGTTGGTGGTACATAAAAAATAATGATATATGAATATCATTAAATCCAAGGATTCAGATATGCATTCTGTTCATGGAGAATACAAGAGGCACAACGAATGACATCCAACAGAGCTAGTTTTTTGGTCCCATTACCCCCATTTCAACGCATATCAGGGAACAATATTCTATCCACAATGTATAGGGGTCACAGTAACTTCCTTGCTGCAGATAACCCTGTGGGACATAATTCCTTCCCATCAATAAGACCTTGCACATATTACTATACTAATTAAAAAAACATAACATAATGATCCTTAGCAAATGGTTTGAATAAACTAATGTCCGACAAACAACTACAATCCATCTCTAAATCATTTAATTTCTTCTAACTATCTACACAATTCCTATTTGTAATGACAGTGACTGTCAGGGAGAAATTTGATAAATATATCATAATGCATGCATGAATTTCTTCTTGTAATAATGGGGCATGTAAAGCCTGGGGCTTAGAACTCACAGCGGGGTCGCCGAGACAAGCTCCAATTCAGGAAATTCAACAAGGTTTAATTCTCAGCTGCAGTGAATGCCAACATTGCTACTGGGAACTACAAAACAATGTAACAGCAAAGACATACTAAATAAGGCCAAGAACCAAGTACGGAGACCCCCAGAATAAAAAAAAAAAACAGCAGGGGGATTTGAATTTTCCTAACAGTTAAGGCTGTCGTTAACATTTTAAAATGACATTTAGTTACCTGTGCAATAATTCCCATTCCAAACCAGAAATCATCCTGAATATAATAAAAAGCAACATGAAGCAAGCTGTAATATGGAATGACTGTGAATGGATATGTTCTTAGCAAAAAATATCCATAAAACAGTTGGAATAGCTTTTTCTGTGACTGAAAGTGTAATATTGCATGATTCTTAAAGGGATACTGTCATGGGAAAACATGTTTTCTTTCAAAATGCATCAGTTAATAGTGCTGCTCCAGTAGACTTCTGAACGGAAATCCATTTCTCAAAAGAGAAAACATATTTTTTTATATTCTGACATGGGGCTAGCCATTTTGTCAATATCCCAGCTGCCCCTGGTCATGTGACTTGTGCCAGCACTTTAGGAGGGAACTGCTTTCTCGCAGGCTGTTGTTTTTCCTTCTCAATGTAAGTGAATGGAACGCAGTGGGACATGGGTTTTTACTATTGAGTGCTGTTCTTAGATCTACCAGGCAGCTGTTATCTTGTGTTAAGGAGCCGTTATCTGGTTACCTTCCCATTGTTCTGTTGTTAGGCTACTGGGGGAGAAAAAAGGATGGGTGATATCACTCCAACTTGCAGTACTGCAGTAAAGAGTGACTGAAGTTTATCAGAGCACAAGTCACATGACTTGGGGCAGCTGGGAAATTGATATGTCTAGCCCCATATCAGATTTAAAAATGAAATATAAAAAAATCTGTTTGCTCTTTTGAGAAATGGATTTCAATGCAGAATTCTACTGGAGCTGCACTATTAATTGATGCATTTAAAAAAAAATCCAATGACAGTATCCTATCCCTTTAAGCAATTAAATTAATGTGATCAAAAATGTTATTTATCACTGAATACAGCCTTTAGCCATTTGATATCTCAATCCCACAACAAAATGACTGGTCAGAAATCTCATAGTACACTATGCTTTATGTTTATTCTGTTGTTTATTCTATGCCTCTTCAGCTTATCAAGATATTTTTTCCTATATAGTGTGAATCACTTCCTAAGGATCGATAAGAATGGCCATAAACCTGTCTTCACAGTTTTGATTCATACATCCAAAAATTCTTATAGATTGATCGGACTAACAATGCTTTGTGAATTAGGCATATGGTGTATTTTCTTGGTGAGCCAGGTAAGATGAGATGCTTTCATGCAGTTCCACATACATGCCTTTTAAAGTGATCTGGTGTCGACAGAGACGCTTGCTTGAATACTGCAGGTAGCATTTTCTGAACAAATTCTTGTTGACCATGTTCTAATATACATTGCCAGTTTATGGTCAATGTTCCTCTATCATTCAGACAGGCGTTTTACTGCACAGTTTAACTTGAGGGAGAATCTCGTGCCCTTAACCTTCCTTTGCTACCATCAGTCAGAGACAAACCCAAAATATGAAGAAGCTTACTTCTAATCAGTATCAAGACTGGGTGACCTATTCACCCATTAGACCCTAGTTTACAGCTGGCCATAGAAGCCCACAGATTTGCTTGTTACAATTTTCAGAACATCATCCATTTGTTATTTTTCCTACAGTTCTTCAATTGTTAACGAACAAGCAATAAAAGGGGGTGCATGAATGAAACCCCACCTCCTATATTGTAACATGATGTCCCCTTAGTAAGTCACCAATCTCCTGTACATGTAAAGCATGGGAGAAAGAACTAGGGTGCAACCTTCCTGAGGACAAATTGGTACAGTATAAATCAACCTGGACTAACCTGAAACACAGTTCAGTGAATACGGTTCTAAGGATACAAAGTCCTTATGCGCTGGTATCTAAATCCAGTAAGATTGGCAAAAATGTATCACTTACCCAATAATTTTTGCTGCACCACAGCAGGAACAATGGGGCCAGGCCCGGACTGGCAATCTGTGGGTTAGGGCAAATGCCAGATGGGCTGCTATATGGTGCCATAGAAAGTCAGTGTTTAGTGGGCTGGTGGGGACTGTTTGGGCCTCTTTGTGGGCTGATTGTGTACCTGAAATGCCAGGGCCTATTTTGATTCTCAGTCCAGTCCTGAATGGGGCACATATAGTGGACATGCCAAAGGGTTACTAGATTTTGGGTGACATTTTATAACTTAATCTATTCAGTGTTACAATTAAATTTATGTAAGAACCCATATGAGGCTTTAATGGCAGCTCCACCCAAAGAGGTCCCAAATACAAAGGGCAAATTGTTCAACCACATAGTTCTAGCTGCAAGGCAGGCAAAAGCAAAATCTTGGAAACCCCGCACTATAAACTTCATTATGTTTTAAAGCAAAATCGACTGGATCTTCACAAATGAGAAGCTACTGTAACAGCTGCGGTTGATCCAAAGGCTCTGGCAACCATGGATTATGTACAGGTTCACTGATACGCCCCCTGCTCAATCTTTCACAATATTCTCTGTAGTGTGAACACACAACCAAAAGTCACCATTAGTTGAGCTCAGTTAGTTTAGACTAGACTAGTTAGGTCTATGAAGTTAAATATGTTTAGAATGGGCACGCTTCCTTTTTATGTAGGATTTCTTATAGATGTTTGGTAAATATCTAAGACCACTCTTTTTTTTCTGAGAATCGGTCATCAATAAAATATGAGCTCTACTATACAACTTAAAGGTAAAGAGCACGAATATAGCAAAGGGTACTGATAAATTGGCATTTGGGGATAAGTCCCCGCAATTTATCCAATTGTTAATCGAAACTGTACTAAAGTACTAAAGATGTGACACTTCATTGTAACAACTGTATTTGAAAAATTCTCAGAAATAAAAATATTTAAAAAACCGAACAAACATGCGAACGTTGGCCGTACAAGGGATAAAATCTAATCATGGGATAATTTGATCTTTTAACTGAGAACAGAACAACGACAGATTGAAAGGGCAGTTAATACCACATGCAGGGGGTGTGGTGAACAGATGGGAGGAATTAAGAGGTTATTGGTGGAATAGGTACTGATGGGCGTCT
>CM044434.1:13913987-13924623 GCA_024363595.1 Xenopus borealis | reverse complement strand
GGGGGGGGGGGGCACTGATTGAAGCCCTTGCCTAGGGTGTCAAAATACCTTGGCCTGGCCCTGCCTCTACCTATGTTGATACAAGTCCCCATAGCAAGAGGCTAGTAACAGGAACAAAGTCTGTTCCTAAAACTATCATTTTGGAATTGTTTTAACTTATATTTTACTTTTGTTTAAACTACTGGATCTTTAACTTTTAGCTATGAAATACACGACTAACTAATGCTCATTTGAATGCAGGGTTCTTCAAACACAGTTCTTCTCCACATTCATATTCTGAATTACCCAAATAAAGTTTGTTTGATCGTAGATATGTGTTTACCTCAATTTAAACATGTATTCTGCTTTTTAAAAAGGAAACTCTGACAGCAGTGGAGAGAAAAAAGAAAGCTGTATTACCATCAATCCTCTGGATGCAGCTGAACTGACAGAGGCAATGGGATTTCTTTCCCGGCTTATTTATTAGGCGAGAGAGTAAAGAGGGGAATAATAGAAATTCACTATGTTATTTACATTAATTGCTTTCTTTGTTTTTGATGTGTAATTTAAATCTTGGGGATAAAATTATTTTCCTGAGACAGATTGCCTTTGTGTCAGATACACTATATTCTACAAGATTTACACAATATGTTTTATTTTATTCTTGTTACAATAATTATTTTGGTGTTCAGGGAATGAACCCAAGAAGCTATTCGTCAATAGCTGCAAAGTTTTATTTGCTTCAGTATTTAGACTTAAGCTTGTTAATGTTTAGAATTCCAACCAGTTCTTTAAAGTAATGGGGAGCTGTACAAAATTCAGTGTGGTCCTTTATAAGCTGCTTTTAAAGGGCAAGTTAACCTTTAACATCACATCTTGTATGCATTAGAACAGAGGGGTCCCCAACCTTTTTTGCTCATGAGCCACATTTAAATTTAAAGCATGAGCAACACAAGCATCAAAAAGTCCATGGGATGTCAAATAAGAGCTCTGATTGGCTTTTTGGTAACCCCTATATGGACTGGTTGCCTACAGGAGAGAATTTTTGGCAGGACATCCGTTTTTTTATGCAACCAAAACTTGCCTCTAAGCCAGTAATTAAAAAATAAGCTCCTGCTTTGAGGCCACTGGGAGCAACATCCAAGGGGTTGGAGAGTAACATGTTACTCATGAGCTACTGGTTGGGGATCACTGCATTAGAGCCTCCTCTTCTATCCTCTTTTCAACTGACATTTGTTTTTTTTATTTATAGTTTTTACTTTCCACTGACTCATTCTAGAAGTAGTTTCAAAGTTTCAAATCATTATATACGCATTGAGTCCTCGATGTGACCTAATTCAAGCCTTTTTTTCAGAAGGATTTGGATTCAGCAGATTCCAAGAGCTTGGTCAAACCAGATCCGAACACAGGGAGGTCCGTTTCTCAACAACCACGGATAAGCTCACTTTCTCTAAAACCACTAATGCCATGGAATTTATTAAAATATCCAAATTTAATAACGCATGAAAAAACTCTAAAGATTCTGAAAAAAAATTGAATAAAACCTAGTGGAAAAAAATAAGAAAACCTCTAAATGCCGCAAATAATAAAAGAGGTCCAATAGGATCAGCACAACTTCTATAGGACATTGACAACTTTTAACTAGTGTTTTTTTGCATTAGAGTATTTTGAAGCTTTTACACTTAACAAATGTCAATTTTTTTGAGCTTTAAAAGAATTGTTCAGTATAAAAATAAAAACTGGGTAAATATATAGGCAGTGCAAAATAACAAATGTTTCTGATATAGTGAGTTAGCCAAAGATGTAATGTATAAAGTCTGCAGTGACTTGATGTTTAACATAATAGCCAGAACACTACTTCCTGCTTTTCAGCTCTCTTGGTTTCCACTGATTGGTTACCAGGCAGTGACCAATCAAAGTCTTGAGGGGAGGCCACATGGGTCATAACTGTTGCTTTTGAATCTGAGCTGAATGCTGAGGATCAATTGCAAACTCACTGAACAGTTATTTCCCCTGTAGCCCACTTTAAAGTCACTAACTGAAAAGCAGGACGTAATGTTCTGGCTATTATGTTAGACATCCAGCTTTTATACATTAAATTTTTGGCTAACTAACTATATTAAAAACATTTTTTTTTATTTTGCACAGCCTATCTATTTACCCAGTTTTTATACTGAACTTTTGAAAAATATTGAAAAACCAGGATTTTAAGATGCATGGGGGAAAAAAATAATTTTAGTAAATAGGCCCCTTAAAATAATGTAATTTCAAGTCATTTGGCTATGGGTATTAAAACAATTTTCAGATTTTCTTTGCCCCTTTCGTTCTCTAATTTACATGAAATTTGCATGCAAATTAAGGGTTCAGATTCAGCCAAATCCTCCCTGAAAAATTCAGGGTTCACCAAAAAATACAGTCCAATGCATATATGAATCTAATATCAAAACAAGCTGGGCAGTGATTAGCACTGGTGTGTAACAGTCAGTGTCAGGAAGCACATCCTTTGAAGGCATCATATCTAGTTTCTGAGAGGATTCAGTCGTAGGCACTATGTAGACTTTGTCTACCACGCCAGGACAGCGGTAAGGCAGCTGCTTCAATCACTTTAATTTAGAGATGTAACAAAAAAACAGCAGTTTGTTTAATGCAGTCCCCCTTGTTATATTCTATGTCATTATCAGTTGTCCTTCGCACTCCTTGAAATCATTACAGGACTGGCACGGAGATAGTCTTCTGCGTCCAAGAGACAGAACTCCTTGTTGGAAAGTCAATGTCACCTATTCCTACCTCTAATCTACTGAATATGAGAAAAGCTCTATGGAGAGACAAGAAATTATGAGACTTCTAAGTAATAATTATTTCATCTTTTTAAATATACCATACCCACATCTTTCGTGTTCCCACAATCATAAAGATTTCACTTAAGACAGAAGGAGGGTACCCTAAAAACAATTACGATCTTATGCTGACCATCACCCTTAAAAAAGTAAAAGACGTCAGCGTTTCAACTTTTTTTGAAGAAACTCCTATCTACTCTACTGGACTTTGCCTGGTCTGAGGTGGTGAAGTCTTGTGCAAGAGGTAACGGTCAGTAAAATCCGCATCTTAGTGAATTAATGTAGCTACGTCCCTTTGTCAGTGTGTGACTTTGCCTTGCGTAGGGGTGTGAAGTTGTGCTAGAGTCTGTCTACTTCGCTAGCAAAGTTACGCCAGGGACCGTTAGTAAATCAGCGAAGTTCCGAAATTATGTCACTCAAGTGAATTTGCGCTAGCGTTAGCCGCTTCACGCTTTAGTGAATTTCCCCCATGGAGTTTTTGATCCCAAACACAGTTACTAAAGAATATTCTAGTAATTATCTTAAACTGGTACCTACAAAGCGGTCTTGTAGAGTTACAAAAATACTGTATAGTCCAGATGGCTGCATGCAACCAGTGACACTATTTAGATTTGGCACCTATCTTGCGCTTTTTCAGCCCACTGCATTCCAGAAAAATGTTCCCCTAAACTTTTGTGGTCCCTATTGAAAGCACTGGCGTTTTACAAAACTAATTATCAGACCTCGGGACACCAATGAACTTGCCACTCAATTGTCGAGACACACTCACCGGTATCGACACTCTGCCCCTTGCCAGGAAAACCTATTTATTTCTGCCATCTGTAGATCAGAACTGTTAGTGCTTTTGCATGCAACTGTATTTTTGAACTTTAGCTGTCGCATTTAAACAAGATTATGTTTTACACGAACAGAGTTAAAATGAAAGACCTCATTCATATCCCAAACTTGCAATCAATTTTAGACAATGAAATGCAAACGTTTCTCCTGAAGTCCAATACAGGTAGCAATCATCCCACATAGTCGTGATTATTATCCTTTATTTGCATTATCATGTAACTTTGGTCTGAGTGTACTAGCTTCAGTGAACTAGCTTCAGAACTGTGAACTAGCTTCAGAGTTTGGAAAATTGTCTTTAAGTAGACATACACTTGCCTCCGGGTCTTCTGCATTAGTATACCACAGTATTCTTCGGGGAACAGATAAATATGCCCATTAAATGTTTTAAAATGTAGATTGTGATGTTTACATTTTCTTGTTGAATTTCCTTCAAAAATATTTTCCATTAATAGCTGCTTAGAAGCACAAAGACAGCAGGATGCTTTAAAACATTAAGAAGCAAACGTTGTGGAAAGAAATACATTCATCCCCACTTGCAATCCAAAAAAGTTGAGGAACAACAAAATCAACAGTGTAGATAATTGACAATTATCCATTGTGGTGTGGGGACTTCATAGAATCCAGGATGTTTCAGATAAGCCTCTTAAAACATGTGAAATTCCAGAAACCTGCAAAAATTGGAGAAACAAATTTGCAGACAAGAAAAAAAAAAAACAAGGTCAGGAGAAGAACATAAGCAGTGTGGAGGAGTGCATTTGGGGATGAGAGCAGAGATATAGCAAGAAACTTTATTAAAAGCCTTGAATGTAAGTGTTAGAGTGAATTTAATTTTAGAGGATATAAAGAGCCGGAGATAGGACATACATACACCTGGTGAGCAAAAGCAATTTCCATAACATACAAAGAAAATAAACTGCAATACAGAATATCCAAATTATTGAGAAAAAAAATTTCTGCCTCCTGTTGGACCAATGTCATTATAAATTAATATTTTGGGAGGAATTACGAAGCTTGCCCATGGGGTCACAGCTCCAAATGGAGTATACCAGCTATACATCCCAAACATTGACTTTCATTTTATTGTCATATTTGTATTAAGGAAAACACCCACATCAGTAAAACCAACCTGAAAGGGTTATTTATCTACGTACTCTATTACTTTGGTGAGATACAACAAGCATGTTTCCAATTAAACAATACCAGGGGGCCCATTATCAATAAACATGCAAGAAGCACCTTGAACATTACTAATTAATTTAGTCCAAGCATATCTCCTCCATTGAAGTATCCTTTTTTTAACCACAAAAGAAGAGTCATGTGCAACTGTGAGGGGTGGGCTGATGGCTGGAGAACTTCTGACAGGATATATACTGGATTTACAGCTGGAGAATATTTGTCAGGAGATATAATGGGGTGATGGCTGGAGAACATTTGGCAGAAGATATAAAGGGGTGAAGGTTTGTGAACATTTCGCAGGATATAAAATGGGGTGAAGACTGGAGAACATTTGATTGGAAATATGATAAGGGTGATGGCTGGAGAACATTTGGCAAGAGATATAATTGGGGTGATGGTAGTAGAACATTTTGAAGCAGACACGATATGGTGATGGCCAGGGAACATTTAGTAGGAAATAAAATGGGGGGTTGGAGTACATTTGGCAGGAGATACTGCTCAGCATGCAGATGCAGATGCTTTATGGGGAACATTGGCCAGGTTGACACTGTAGATGAACTAGCAACATGGAAGCTCTAGAAGCAATTACAAACTATGTTTAGAGGTGTTATATACAGCCATTAAAAAAAAGGACGGCAAATTGGGAGGCATAACTCCCAAACATGCTTCAACACCAAGATAAACCATAGCAGTAATGGAAAAACTAACTTTGACAAGCTAATGTGACAAAAACTATAATAAAGATGTATTTTTAGATATAGATGGATAGATGGCATAGTAGTAATGCACTCCCAAACAAAAAACAATAGCCCAGGTGTATAGAGTGAAATGTGTATCCATACAATAAAAATTGGAGCATTAATAGGACTTATTTATAAGTGAAGCTATTTATTGGTGGTTATCAACGTGTTGGTCCCCGCAAGAGGACCTTCCTCAAGACCCTCTTGCTGGGACTGAAATGTTGATAACCACCAGTAAATAAAATCCTGCGAGTGCTCTAATTTGTATTGCATATATAAATATATAATGTAATACATAAAGGTTACAAAATTCATAAGCTGGGTGGATTCAATAGGAGAGGTGAATCCTAAATTTCCATTGATACTCTGGTGCTTTACATGTAAAATTAGCCAAGACTCGAGGGGTTAAAAAGTGTAATGGCATCAGATCCCCGGCGAGTTGGCGAACTTGGAACATTGGCTTTCCACGGAACATAACCAGAGCAGAGGCAATTTTCCACTCAATTGAATATCATTAGATTGCAAGGTTCATTGGCTCCACTGGGATAAGTATGTAAATTGAAACTCCAAAAAGACAGGATGGGTCTTCACCTGCAAGTGCGGTGATTATAGTGAAAGTATAGACAGTATTCATGGAAAATGTTCTCACAGAACTTAATGCAAAGGTGAACAACCCCTTTAATAGAGAAAAAAAAAAATACATAGGAAGGCCGGTATTTTTTCCAGAAAAGGTGGCAAACCTAATCACAACGGATGGATGCGCACGAAAAATTGCCTGTGTAGCTCTACCCTAAGGGTGGCAGCACACATAGCGTTCCATTGACACGCCTCCTCTTCTTTGGCGACTAATCTTACCGAAATGCCTTTCCACCAGCTAGATTGTGAATCGCCTGTGGGATGGCACTCTGATCCCTTCGTTTTTGTTGCTGGTCAACTAATCTCCCCGGAACACTACGTGAGCTACCGCCCTTAAGGGCAATTCAACATCATTAGCAAAACTGTAATAACTAGGGTTGCCTGCTTTTACTAAAACTTTTACCGACAGGAGGGGCCGGGAACAAAACGGGCAGTGACATAAAAGGGGCGAGCAATGACGTAAAAGGGGCGGGCCACATCACAAGAAGGAAGAAGAAAAGTTAAGTTCTTGGGGGATTGGGGGTGGGCCACGGGGGTCTTATTAAGGTAGGATTGCCACCTGGCCGGTATTTTACCAGCCTGGCCGGTATTTTTGATGGTTGATCCCAATGTTATTAATAGGAAGAAAAGATAAATATATAGGCAGGCCGGTATTTTTTTCAAGAAAAGGTGGCAACCCTAACAGCCAGTAAAATGATAAGGAAAAGGTCGCAACCCTATGGTAACATTATTACAAATTTACCGTCAGCTGCATTGCCGGTATATTTGTAATACCGGCCCCGGCCCTGGCAGGTGCTAGGCCGGTGAAATACTGGCTAGGTGGCAACTAGGGTTGCCACCTGCCCAGTATTTTACCAGCCTGGCCAGTAAAAGTTATGGTTGGTTTCAATGTTATTAATAGGGAAAAAAACTAAATATATAGGAAGGCCGGTATTTTTTTCCATAAAAGGTGGCAATCCTATTAATAACACATAAAAAACACAGAAATATTTTTAAACTTTCATAGCCTGGCACATTTTGCAAAATAAACATGGTAATAAGGAGGTGTGACCACAAAATGGGTGTGGTGAATCACTTTGCAGCTCTTTCTGTCCCTCTTTCCAGGTTGGCGGGGTTTCCCACCTAATTGAGCGGTTTTTGAAGTGTAGTGGCAGTTTTTGTAAAACCGCCCAATGCTGCTGGTGACCTGTGCTGCTGCCCCAGCCCGCCCCACACAGGTGTCTCTGTGTACAGACAGAGCCCTGGGCCCACCTCCCATTGTTTTTGATTGGTTGGGAGGTGGTACTTATGGGACCTGGCGCCAGCCAGAGTGGCGGACATTTTCTGTCATGCTCTGTGTTGATTGATTGATCCAGCCAGCGTAGCGGACTCGGAGAGGGATGACAGGGATTTGGACCACCGTTTGATGCTGCCCACTGCCTGCACATCCCCACTAACAACGGAGCCACATCTGGATTCTCTCGACGAGATGCTCAGTTTGGCAGGGAAGCATCTAATTGCCCTGCTTTTCACTTGGGCTGGAATAATGCAACTGCGACATCTGACCTGAGCAGCTCAGGTAAGGAAGAGGGTGAGCTCTCTGCGGGGATTTAGTATTGAGTTGGAGGGGGGAGAGTGGCCGGTGCTGATCCCGGGAAAAAGTTGGACTCTGCCAAAAAGTAGGGGTCGAGTTAGGAGACGGGAGCAGGCCCGGACTGGCAATCTGTAGGTTAGGGCAAATGCCAGATGGGCTGCTATAAGTTGCCATAGAAAGTCACAATTTATTGGGCTGGTGGAGGCTGTTTGGGCCTCTAAGTGGGATGATTGGGCCTCTGTGTACCTGAAATGCCAGGGCCTATTTTGATTCTCAGTCCAGCACTGGACGGGAGGCTGTCTATGCTGGAGGTGTGTGTTGTAATTCTGCGTTACTTATCTAGATCTAATTTGCGTTGTCTCACAATTTCAACCTATAAAGTTCTGCCCACTGAGTGTCTTATTGAGAAGTAATTTTAACAGGGTCGTGTCAGTGCAGGTGCGCAGGGTTGGAGGGCGGCTTTGAGGGAAATATTCCAGGTTCAGCACATACTGTATACCGACACATTCCTGTGATTTTTATAGGAACGTATCAGTATCGCTTTAAGACATACTGTATTCGCAGCGTTAGCAAATGCAAAGTTGCTAAGGTTGATGATGAAAAAGGTTGATGATGAAAAAGGCTTGGGAAGTTACTGAATGATTCTTCCTGTTTGTTTGCATTGCTTATGCGTATCTGCATTTTTTACAGGTTTGTTTTTAATAATTTATTTTTTTGAAAATAGAGTTGTGATATATTGTAAATGTCACATTGTTTGTAATTACACAAGAACCATAGTAAAAACATAAAAAGAGCAATAAAGGTACATGCAACCTTAATCGTAGTGTCATTATTGATAGGATTATTTTAAAGAGCACATCCAATAGAAGTGTAAAGTACTTACAAAGTGAAGTCTCTAGCCATATTACGACTGTTTTTAAGTTCTACTCAGTCCATCAGATCTTTTTGAAATGTGTTGTGGGCAACTCCTCATTTAGTTTATACATTAGGATGACCACACCAATAAGGCATTCCTATATCTCAAGATGTCAGGCCCCCAGCTGGATGTTCGTTCATGGCAATTTTTTTTCAGTATAAGGATCCTAACCTGGAGTAATTTCCTCTAGATAAGCAAAACCATAATTGGGTCTAGAATTAGGTATTTCTGCCTTGTTTTGTAATATTAACATAATGTTGGACCAGAACCGCTAGTTTTCCTGGTCCTTCACATAGCAGCGGGCACTAATGGGTTAACCCCCCTCATCATGTGAAGGACAAGAAAACCTAGCCCTTGACTCTCCCTCCTATTTTTCCTGTCCCTCGTCAGGTATCTCACCCGAACCGGCGGATATCAGGCTCTGTCCGCTGATGCTGCTGGACCTGTGTAATGCCTTGTGTGTCCCTGCGGTGCCTGCTCCGGGCCACGGCCTTTTGTTGCCTTAAGATATGATTAAGGAAGAGTGGAGTTCACCAGACAAAAATTCATCTTGAACAGAAAAATAAAAAAAATCATTTTAAAGATGAAGAGATAAATGATTGAGATACAGCTCCTAAGGTGGACGCCTCCATGACCAGAGTAGTTAGGAACACCACACTCCCTGTTGATGAAGGGGTGTCCTTACGGGATGCGATGCAGAGAAGGCAGCATACCCTTCTAAAAAAGGCTTACTTAGTCGCCGGGGCTTCCTGAAAACCTGCTATAGCCATTACATCTCTGGCTAGAGCAAACAAGATCAGAATCCAGGAGCTAGAAGAAGCTCTGAAAAATAAAATTTTATAAGTTGGATGTATGGTCATCAAGCCAAGCAAACTTTGGGAGATAAGTTCTTAAGGTGGTGACTTCAAAAAAATTATTGTTGCATTATCCCACCCTTGTAGAGTCTTTACTGCTTGGTAAGATCCAATTAGTGCCTACTGCCATGTGAAGGACCAGGAAAGAGGAAAATGTTATCATACTCACTGTGATTTTCTTTTCCTGGACTGGAACATGGCAGTTGGGCAAGACTTCCCAGCCCTTGAGGGGAGTAAAGGTAGCCATACACGGGCAGATAAAAGCTGCCGACAGACTGTGTCGGCAGCTTATCTGCCCGTGTGGGGGGCCCTCCGACGGGCTTTCCCGATCGATATCTGGCCGAAAGTCGGCCAGACGTCGATCGGGCAGGTTTAAAAATCCCGTCGGATCGCGGCCGCATCTGTTCGTTGATGCGGTCCCGTGATCCGACCTCCCATACTGATCCGAACGTTGGGCCCTAGGGCCCACGATCGGATCAGCCCGATATCGCCCACCTCAAGGTGGGCATATCGGGGAGAGATCCGCTCGTTTGTCAACATCGCCAAACGAGCGGATCTCTTCGTGTATGGCCACCTTTACTTGGACGGTCAGAATAGGAGGGCAAGTCAGGGGCTAGGGAGGTTCTTTTATCATGAGGTAATTTCCTGTCCTTCACATGACGAGGGGGGGTTAACCCATTAGTGCCCCCTGCCAAGTTCCAGTCCCCCCTGCCAAGTTCCAGTCCAGGAAAAGAAAATCACGGTAAGTACGATAAGATTTTCCTCTGTAATGGATCATCAGTGATCCGTAATCTGGACTGCAGGAGATTTTGCCAGAAGGGTTGTTTCACATTCACACTGAGATCACCCGTAGTGAGAAATAAGTATACTGAACCACAGCGACAGATTTCGCAAATCCTAAATCACAGCATTTTAACTTCAGCAAAGGTAAGACACAATAGTTATACATTTTTTTTGTCCCAATTTACGGGGAAAATATAAAAGTGTCCTCTTTAATGAAAAAAATAGTTATTGGAAAATTACAGGCCCTTAATTGATTTGATACCCTTATTGTTTTACTTTATTTTATTAAGATTTTTCAATTTATG
>CM044434.1:13795215-13831284 GCA_024363595.1 Xenopus borealis | reverse complement strand
TACCTTAAGTCTACCAGAGAACTATGTAAACATTAAATGAACCCAGGAGGTAGAGTCCTGCACAGGACCAATTGGAAGGACCCTGTCTAACCCAAAACTGCTGACCCCTAACCTGACCCGCACCCACCACTCAACACATCCCCTACCCAGAGCCACTACCTGACCCGAATAAGTCAAACTTGTCTTCTGAACTGTGAAACCAGAAGTGACATCACGTCATCCTGGAAGTGACATGTTTATCTATAAAGGTAATAAAAACAGCTCCTTGCAGCACCAGGGAGGGTAGGAGGGACCAGTTCTGGATATTCGCTGGGTACCCTGGCGAATCACTCATGGACTACCTGCACATTCAGGGAATCAGGGATTTTCTAACAACAACACAACCGCTTTGCAGGTATTCCGTGGCTACCCAACTTTGCAGGTATTCCGTGGCTACCCAGCAAGACTCTACCAGCAAGATGGTTTTGCTTCAAATAAGGATTGTATCTTAGTTTGGCTCAGGTACAAGGTACTGTTGTATTATTACAGAGGAAAAGGAAATCATTCTTAAAAATTTGAATTATATGAATAAAATGGAGTCTATGGGAGACAACCTTTCCGTATTTCAGATCATTCTGGATAACAGGTTTGTAGGTTTACAAATCCCATACATGTATCTGTTATTGAGCGTTCCACTGAAGTCCCATTCATCTCGGTTGTTCCTAGTGATGTAATTTCCAAACCCCACAATTGCTAATGCCGGTCTCTCCTGTTTTCTTTGAATAGGGTTATAACATAATAGAATGGATATGGAGATTTTTAAGACCCTAGTGGCAATACAGACTAAGTGCCAAATGCAGCTTAAGCAAAAACTATAATTGCATAATTAGTCAGTAACAATGTCCCATAAATGTGGGCTCTTTGATATATTCTCTGGCAAATAACTGTTTATACAAAGGTTAATTAATCAGTGACGTTAATGCTTTCACCAGATATGCACAAAAACAATGCTCTATTCTATTACAGCCAGACTATAAGGTAGCTTCATTAATAAAGTACAAATGACCAGCCTAAAAAGACATTTCATCCAGCGAACGGTTCCTAGATATTAATGGCATGTCCTTGCGCAGTGACAGCAATGAGAAAAGAATAGAATTTGACCAGAATGGATCTTCGTGTGTTCAGTGTCTCGGTGCTTTAATTATTCAGGACTCAAAATCCCATTAGAAACAAAAACATAGGAGGATTTGATTGTAATAAACTGTTGCTATTAACCGAGTACCATTGTAAGACTTGTTGGGTAGTTAAATAATTTTCCTGAACTAAAAAAACAGTTTTGTGAGGTTCTGTTGTATTTCAAAGAGTGTGTGAAATGAGAAACGAGCTAGGGAAGAGCTGCTAAAAATATTACAAAGGTGCATAACAAATAGATAGAGTGATACTAAAATGGAAATGTTGGCTGGGCGCTGGTGCCTCTCGTTGCACCATAAAACCCTATGAAATGTACTTTGTTTAGTAATGAAGGATTGATATGGCTGCTGTGGGTGCAGTATGGGAGGAAAAATAGCTGCTGAAAGTATATAGTATATAGAATACAGCCTACACTTTCTGCCCACAGTCCACCTGGCCAAACTGCCATTACCTTAGATCCAAATATTAGAGGTACTGAATGCCCAGATTCTATTGCAAATCACATAGGGGCAGATTTACTAAATTCAAATGAAGGATTTGAAGTTCGATCACGTTTTCAAAAAGATTTGAATTCTAATTTTCTAATGTTTTTGAAGACCACGAATGATTCGAATAAAATTTCATTCGAATATTCAAATAGTACTTCCCCTTTAAATTTTTATTCGACCACCTAGTTCGCCAGATCAAAGCTTCCCGAATTGGGTTTCATTATTTTTGATCGAATAAAAAATATTCGATTGATCGATAAAATCGTTCAAATGGAACGATTTATCGATCGATTGAATATTTCCTATTCGATCGTTTGGCCAATTGAATTGCGGTAAAATCCTTCAAATTCGATATTCGAATTTGCAGGATTTTACTTCCCTGCCTATTCACATGGTCGATTTTCCAATTTTTTTTTCAATTCGAAATTCGACCTTTAGTAAATCTGCCCCATAGTGTTTTAAAGGACGAGGAAATATAAGGACGGTAGCTGTTACCTTACATGCCTATGGGGGGGAAGTTAATTAAAAGTCTGAATCGTTATTTAAAATGGCGCCTTTGTGAATGTTTAGCACTGCTCGCCATGTAAAATCAGTCGCTGGGTGAATATTACATTGCACATTTTCATTAAGCAAAGGTTTAGCATTAACACCTGCTCTGGAGTTAAGTTAAATATTTTGTTGCAAAATTTTATAAGTGTGAACGTCACAAACTTTGTGATGAAGTCATTGAGATCTTTAAACAGTCAAAAAGGAAGCAAACATAGTAGCTAATATTCTGAGGCATCTTTGCACAGGTTGTTTGAGCTAGCAAACCATACTACATTTCCTCCTATATTCTGTCTTTCAGAAATAAGATCCCTACTCAAAGAGCTTGAAATCTGCTCACTAGTGACATTGCTACTAAACTATTGCCATGTTTCTATCACAAACCAGTAGGACTACCTGACATATTCATTATTATACAGCATGACGGCAAAGAATTGCTCCGGGAGGCAGCTGTAATGGGCACCATCTGTTCTATAAGTGTTATTTTCCGGCTTTCTGCAGGCCACTGAGGCCAATTTCTATGTAAATGTGTGCCTTTTCATGAGTTTTCCTTTTTATACAGTGATGAGAAACACTGCTTGAGTCCTATTGATTTGGTCCTGCTAGACAGGTGATTCTGGTAGCCAAACTTTGCTGAGGATGAGGATGTTTCAGAACTAGTTCATCCCTTCATCAAGGGATAAATGACATTTAAATGATCCATGAATTCATACCAAAATCGGCGCATGGCCGCAGGGCAGTCTAGCAATTTAGTCATATGAGAAAAGAGGATTGGTAAAGTCAGACAAGTTGAGTCCAACCAGATAAGCAACCACAAAACCATCAGGCATGGCTTAATCAAGAACTGGCAAAGGTCTCTACAAGCAGCCATTAATCAAGGTAGAAAAGAGACAATGAGTCAAACCAGAATTACTAATAGACTTACCCAGGAGCCTAGAAACACTAGCTGGGCCAGGGTAAATTCTAGGGTTTGTAAAGGGAAGGTCATACAAAGAAGGGTTGAGGAGACTGCCTCATACAGACTTAAATAAACAAAAGGAATCCTGGGAATGAATTCCAAATAAGCTCCAAATGAATCCCATTTACATGGGTTTATCCTATTGGCTAAAGCTCACCTTGGAATTCATTCCCAGGATTCCTTTTGTTTATATAAGACTGTATGAGGCAGTCTCCTCAAACCTTCTTTTTTGTATGTGAAACCACACGGTGGAAACTGGTCTGTAGTTGGGAATCTGATCAGCTATTATCCAGGCTTTTGCTTGAAAACCCAGTGGGTGAGCTTTAGCCAATAGGATAAACCCATGTAAATGGGATTATCTTGGAGCTTGTTTGGAATTCATTCCCAGGATTCCTTTTGTTTATTAAAGGGAAGGTCTAAATGGTGTGGCGAGGTCAGCACTAGGATACCTGGGAAAGTCCAGAATGGAGCTTATTTATGTCTCAGGTTCCCAACAGAGTGGTTCTGGGACAGCTAGTCTAGCCCAGGTGTTTTTAGGTCTACCTGAGGCATCTCAGGTGGATAATTAAAAGGCATCCCAAGATAGAATTGGAGGGCTCCAGTCTGAGGAAAAGATACAGGAAAGCTGCCTGTGTGAGCTCACTGAAAGGCTTGAAATCACCACAAGGTTTGGGACTTTATTTAGTTTTGAATATTCTCTGTTTTGGGGAAAACAGGCGGTAGGCCTACTCCTGGTTAGTTAGGAAAACTAAACGATGTTAGTTAGAAGCCCATTAAGTGTCAAGGATTTTATTTTGAACTGTTTATTTTGTTTATTTGCTGCAAGTGAAAATAAACTGCCGAATAGAGACTACACCCTCATGAGTTGTGATTGTGCCGTGGCTGCTTTACCCCCAGAAAGCTGATCCTGGCTACCTAATCCCTGACAATGGTGGACACTGATAGTGAGTTTCAGCTACATTATTCATGTCCTCTGTTTTTCAAAATGTTATTTCAAAATCATATTATTGTGCACCAATCAATTACTCACTTGTTGCACAAGAGGTTACCATGTTGGGTGCATGGCATGTCTGTGTCACATCCCAAACCCAGAACAAATGCCAAAGTTCCAGTAACGGCTAACGCTTCTGTCTGCAACAGTTGCCTTTCATGTCTGGAGGAGCTCTTCACTACTTCGATAAAAAGCCAGGTCTTAAAGTGAGAGAACCAAGGTGAGAGTCCTGGGCAGGCAAGTGAACTGGAACGTGTGAATGGAGTAGCGAGGAAAGAGCTAAGCGTATTCAATGAAACAGACTGATACAGTCAGTACAGTACAGAAGCAGGATCCGGTCAGTTCAGCAATACATCAGTGGTCAAGGACAGGCAGAGTTTAAAGGAACAGTAACAACTTTTTTTTAACACTCGTTTGTTTTTTAATGAAAATAAATGAAAAGAGACATATATCCTTAAAATCACTTTTAATAAGAAATTACTTACCGATTCTCTGCATGCGCTCCTCTTCTGAGATGACGATCCTTCGTGCAGTGCTCGATTTCTCCTCCCTGCCTATCTCCTATAGAGCGCCGCAAGATGGATCGTCGCCATATCGCCATTTCAGAAGAGGAGCTCATGCAGAGAATCGGTAAGTAATTCCTTATTAAAAACTTAGCGATTTTAAAGATTTATGTCTTTTTTTGTTTATTTTCCTTAAAAAACAAAGAAATTAAAAAAAAGATGTTACTGTTCCTTTAAGGAACAGAGAATCTGACTAGAAGCACACCCAGGAACTATCTGGAATAGATGTACAATACATTGGGCAATAAACAAAAGGACAAGGTGCCTTTGAAATAAAGATGCAAGTCATTGTTACACAAATAAAAGGTATTTTTATCTACTTTTATGCAAATAGTTCTTTGCCCTGTTAAATTTCCTACATCAGCAAACACATATTGCATAATATGTTTCTGGATGTTTATTATAGAATTTCTAATTTTAAATTATTCAGTCTTTTTATTTTCTAATTAAAGCTTTATTCTAATAGATGCTGAATTCTAATCATACACTAGTTCCTGCATTTTAATATCCCTTTTTTTTTTTAAATAATCATTGTTATTTCCCAAAGGTTACAAAATAACACTACACAGAATTGTTTTTGTAAGGTGGAGTAGGTGGGTAAGTGTATGTGCTAATAGAAAATGCAGACTACCTATAGTAGGGGAGAAAATCTCCTAATGGTGCATTCCAGGATTCCCACAGTAAAATGCCTCAATAGGTACAGAATACCTGTGCTAAAACTAATCACAGACAAAACCCATTTTAACAAAAGGTGCCTGAAGTGTTGCAGTCCTGATGTGGAAATGTTATCTGCAACTTGCAGCCAATTCACATCCATATCCACACAGACAGAATTTCAATTGTTTTCACACATCGGTTGCAACCGCAGTGGACTCCCTGCACATTGGCAATTAGGAAATAACTGCAATCTGGCCAAAACATTAGCAATTTACATCCAGAATTGTACTTTGTGCACTGCATTTGTGGCCATAAGTGACCCTGGATTCATATTGAGTGTACCGTTTAATGATGAGCATATCTGTCCTGTTATTAAGTCATTAATAATAAAATAATTTTGACACGCAACAATTTTTTACATGCAAGACAATTTTTACACATGCAACTTTTTTTTGTCCAAATGCATTCAAGTCAACGGGAATCAAAATAATTATGGCGGTGACAATTTTTATGGGTCGCAACAATTTTTACAAAAATAAATTTGCCCATCACTAGTACAGTGTCTGGTCTCCATCATAGTTTGTTCAGCACAAATATCTATTCTCTAGAATATTTTAAAGGTAACAAAGATGGCATAGCATTTAGAAAGCCTTTTCTTCCTTAAATTTATTGTTGTAAACCTTATATTGTTGTGGGCCTCAAGGTTAAGTGCTCTGCATCTCAGGCTGAAAACCCCACATTTCCAGTAAGCTTAATTGGAGAAAGCTTTACTTGCAGAAAAGGGATGTTTAAGTCTCACTTTATTATTTATTAACTTTATGCCCTTTAGATCTCCACAATATACAATAGATTGTAAGCCCTTGAAAGTTTATACTATAACCTTGACCTATGCGTTTGTTTAACTCGGTGACCTGACTGAAAAATGTGAAATTGTACAAAGATGACAGACAGCTTTATTTACTACTATCAGTCCATTTCATTCGTATCCATTTCATTTTATCAATATATTAGTCAGAAGAACAAAAGCTAACTGTCAGTAAGTGAAGGAGCCTATATCCATCAATGTCAATACAATAGATGTTACAGTTCAAATGAGCAAATAATGCATTTTATGGTAATATATCATGCAATATGGAGAGCTGGGAATAGTAACATAAAACTGATTATTGAATCTGTTGAACATCAGCTGACAATTGACAGGCTGATAGTCCAAGTACAATAATGACAGCACTGAAAATGGATATTGTTTTTGGTTGTACTTCATTTAAACCACATTGAGAAAACACTTAGATATGTATGCAATATGTAAACTGGTTCATTGTAGCCTGACCTGCTAGGCTTAGCTCACAATGGAATAATGGAAATTAGGTTGCTTTCCCCTGTGGTAGAAACCAGATTCTGTCACAGCAAAATATTTTTTTTAATTAATCAGTTAATGCTGCGCCAGCTGCAATAAAATCCATTTTTCAGAATTTGTATATTTGATTTTGTAGTCTCTGTTGTTAGTTTCCCAGATGCCCTCATCCATATGACTTGTGATCTGATAAACTTCAGTCAATATTTGTGATTTCACCCCTCCCTCCAACTCTCTTTCAACAGAACACTGGGAGGTAACAGGCTAACAGCTCCCTGACACCCGAATTGCTAAAAAATGCCCCCATGCCCTTCTTAGTTGTACATGTGAGAACAGCACTTAATAGAAAACACCCAAGCCCAACTGTGACTCCTCCAGTTATATTGAGTAGGAGAAACAATATCTTATCTTAAAGAAGCTCCATTGTGAAGTGCTGACTCTTCCTGGATCAGGCACAATGACAAACAACAATATTTAAGAAATATGCCTCCAAGACTTATTAATATTCAAATTTGGCATTTTACAGGGATTCTGGTATTTTGCAGCAAAAAGTATATATAAATAAATAGAAGGTCCCAAATCCGTTAATGACTTACCACATTCAGGTGGAGGCCCAGGTGCACCGGCCTGAGCCTTCAGCAAGGGAAGCAGATACAACCAAGAAAATGTAGAGCAGACACTTAAATAAAGGCATTGAGTGCCTGCTCTACATTTTCCTATTTTGTTGCAAAAGTCTTGAATATTGGATGTGCAAAATACATGAAAACTTGAATATAAAAATTAGGCAGAATTCAAGCTATTTTTGAATTTGAGTCTTTGAGATGCATTGAATCTCATTGAAAATCTTTCATTTGGAATAACAAAAGGGGTTTTGAATATTAAAACCACCAAAATGCATGATAAACATGCTAAAGTCTAGGTATTAAACAGTATGCAATGGGATTTAAACTAATAATTACAAAAGTTATCTAATACACAAATTGCTATCACTTAATTTTCAGGAAGAAAAAATATTTTTAATTTAACAATGAGTTCTAATTACACTTATAATGAAAGGAATAATTATTTAGACAAAGAAGACTTTTGAATAATTAGAATTTGATAGATGCTAAAAGCAATAGTTTTTTTTTAAAGTCACGGAAGAACCAAAAGATAAAATAAAATTGCATGTATTAATGAAAAGAAATGAAATGACTGAAATCTTCTTTAGGAGTTTTTCCTTCAAGGCAAAACACCACTTTTGAGTCACAAGCAAGTAGGGATGCACAAAATCCACTATTTGGGATTCAGGCCAATTCCCAGAATCCTTTTGTAATTCCAATTTGGCGAAATACCGAGCCGAATCCAAATCCTATTGTGCATATGAAAATTAGGGGGAGAACGGAAAAAGTGTGAACACATCATTTCCTTGTTTTGAAATGAAAAGTCACATGAATTCCCTCCCTGCCCATAATTTACATATGCAAATTAGGATTCGGTTTTGGTTCGGCCAGACACATGGATTCGGCAAAATCTGAATCCTGCTGAAAAAGGCTGAATACCGAACCTAACCCTGGATTCCGTGCATCCATACAAGTACAAAAAAATGAAATAAAAATAATAAGGAAAAAGTTTTATAATGGGGTTATGCTCACATTCTGTATATAGAATTTATATCCTAATAATCCAAGGTATAATGAATCCGTATTATATATATACACACAAAACAGAAAAAGAACCAGAACTCAAAGGACCGTCCTCAGGAAGTGAGCTCTAGTATAGAAGCCAAAATGTCGGAATAAACCACAGATTTTTTTGCACAACATAAATCCTGTGAGTGCGGTTCTTTTTCCTTTCTGCTTATACTATTATATAACCAGCACCCCGGTAAGTGATATTTTTGATGTGGGTGCACTAGTCTACCCTATGAGTATTTTCATGTAGTGCTTAGCGAAAGGAACATTAAAGAAGATATTCACTTGTGTGCAGAAAACAGATTATCAAGCAAAACGCTTTTTTGAAGCTAAAATTATAGGTTGCAACTCAGATGTAACATATAATGCAATTTAAACATTATAAAATGTCCTCTTCATGGAAAATTGAATTACAGTTACTTTTACACTGAAAATGCCCTATTCTGACGACGAGCTGAATTGTAAGTTCTTTAGGGTAGGGATCTCTTTCCCACTTTGTATTTAATGTAATAGCACTTACAAATTTAATTATTCACAATAATTTAACTTATAATAGCTGATGCCTTGTAAAGCACAGTGTGCAGTAAATACATGTACACCATCATTATTTCTGCAATTGACAGATCAAAGCTTCTGTGTGACTCCTTGCTATAAGTTACTGCAGCTGGACAATTTAACCATGGATCTAATTAGCTTTGTATCATTGACTGAGAAACCATAAACTACAAAAGTGGCTTAATTATGAATGCAAATTCTGTTTCCCTGAAAACAAAGTCATATTTTGAAGCACAACCCCCAGAATCAATACACTTCTGCTTAACTAACCATTCCAAATAGCTCAGAAGAAGATGTAGAACATCCCATGGAAAATATTGACAATTTAGAAAGAACTTTTGATGATCAAAAATGGAACAGAAGTCTATTTTGAACATAATATCACCTGTATGACCAAAGAGCCTAATACAATGTTGTTTAGAAAAACGCCTAATATTTTTCCACTTTTTGAGTAGTCTCAGGTCATTGGTCTCAGGTCATTAGTATCTGGCTTTACTTGACCTAAATGTGCAAATTTGTTTTGGGATATGGAAAAGGCCTTCCATTGCAACAGTGCAAGTGGCACTATTACTGTTCATTGATTTTATCCATATGTCATTTTATCCATATTTTTATCCATATTTTTTCTGGATTCTCTTCACAAATTGCATTAGTATATATTCCTGAGTAGACTAGGATTCTGTCTTTTTTATTCTCCTCCCACATGTGTTTCCTTTTTCAAATTTTTATCTCTTAAACCTTTATTTTAATGAGAGTAAAGTGAGATTCTAGCATCTCTGAGAAAAGAAACCAGCTGCTGAAAGATTGAACAGCTGTACTTGTGTAAATAGTGATTGTTTAAAAAAAAATGATGCTAAAAATAATATAAACCAGAGACAGAACAAGAAAAGCTATTTCAACGCCATTGGAAGCAGAGTCTTAGATTTTGCTTTTCCCCCTGCAATTCTACATTCCCTAGTAGAAAATGATAAGCCCAAACACCAGGCTCATATTTTTCAGCAAATGTCATTACTAACGAGGTCTATAACCTACAGGTAAGCAATCCAAATGAATTAAAAATGAGAGAATGTCAATGGTAATTAGCACAAAAAGACATTTTTCTCATTTAAAATAGATGAATTCTTCCTAAATTGATTTAATGCTTCATCTTTTTTCATTTTGTGTCACCAAAGTTAAGATTCTTGACATAATTGTATTTTAACAATATTACTTTTGCTAAAAAAAATCCACTGTGTAATGAGAATCAGTCTAGCCCGAAGACTAGAGTACC
The DNA here is from genome assembly GCA_024363595.1 of Xenopus borealis. Lineage (NCBI taxonomy): Eukaryota > Metazoa > Chordata > Amphibia > Anura > Pipidae > Xenopus > Xenopus borealis. The sequence continues at coordinate 13,821,059 of CM044434.1, read as the reverse complement.
CAAATTCAGTCTTTATACACCCAGGCTGAAGCTCTGTTAGAATAGTTCTCTTTCATCTCTTCATCTGCCATGATATTTAATAGTACAGGATCCAGAAACCTGAAAGCTCAGAATTACAGTAATGTCATCTCCCATAGACTCCATTACATGAAAGTCATCTCCCACAGACTCCATTTTAATCTAATAGTTCTAATTTTTTGAAAACATACTTTCTCTTTGATAATGGAACAGTACCTTGTACTTGAGCCTAAGCAAGATTTAAAGGGCATGTGATGGCAAAAAAATAAAATCCCATTTTTACTTTTTTTTATGAAAAAGGAATCTGTCTCCAATATACTTTAATTAAAAAATCTGTACCGTGTTTATAAGAAACCTGACTGTGTGCAGTGATATTCTCCCTTCATTTATTGATGTGGATAGGAATTGTCAGACGGTCCCTAACTGCTGGGCAGGGAAACAATCATACTTATGAACAGCAGGGGGAGCCCCTGCCTTACTTCCCAGCTATGCAGAACTCAAGCAACTTTGTTTGTTTCCCTGTAGATCCGTTGACGACTGTGTAGAGAGTTGTATTGGATTTTATTTTTGCCTTTACATCCTCTTTACTGTTTCCAACTCCAGCTGCAGGGACAACGATCATGGAGCCAGATTTAACAGATAAACTGGGATTCTATTTGGAGGATTATTTTGCTGCAGCCACTGGTTCTGCAGAGTTGGAGAAAGTTTGTATTAAACAATACAAAAACTATAAAATCCACATTAGATTTATGATGATCCCTAAGCATCCCAGACCACACTGAGCATGTGCACAGTCTTGGTCTTGCAAAGTTATTTAACAAAGTTACAAGATGGTGACCCCCTGTGGCCAACTTTGAAAGCTTAAATCATTTGTTTGATTAGGCTTGTGCAGTAAGTTCATGCTTATGTTTAGTATACAAGAAACAGCCCTGCTAGCCTTATTCTATTTTAGACCCTACTTCCCCTTTAATGAATCATTATTGGAAACTAAACCACCCTATTGGGTTTAGACTTAAATTAGTGAGATTGAAATTACAAAAATACCCCTTATTCGGATTACCCTAAATCCCGAAATTTTAGATTAAAGGTCCCTTACCTGTACTTTCATACATGAAGTTTGCCCCTTCATTATAAAATGTTTAGAATGACTTAACTGAATAAATGGAAGTACTTTGAGGACGTGAGGTACAAGGAGGACAAATAACACATAAAGGTAGAGTCAGGAGGACATTCAGATTGTTTTTCTTAAAAAAAGAAAAGAATGGAAAAAGAGAGAGAGAATGGTGGAAGAGGAGAAGCTAGGGGCCAAGATGCATATAAAGAAAATGAAAAACACTGCAACTGGACAAAAGCAAATATTTGTCAAGTGGCCTCTGGTTCAGACAAGCAGACGCCATACCTCCTCCCCTAACAACCCAACCTTGCTTTGGTTTTCTAGAAAGGATCCTTATCTGTCAATACAATCAAATATTATAAAACATTATTGACTTTCACAACCTTTCAATTATAGTAAGTGTTTTTACAATGAAGTAAAAAATTAGATTAAAACATTCCAAAGAATATTATGGATAGAAAAGGGCACATTTATGTGGAATAGGCAATTGTCCTGGTGTGCTAATTGGTGCAAAACTCCTCCATAACTTTGGGGCTAATTTCCTAGTTCCCTTGTACTTTGCACTTGTGCAAAATTCATCAGAGCAGGCTGATTAAGTACCTCATGCTATAGCCAAGCTTTGAGGCTCATGTATTGGAGGACAATATATTTTCACATAAATGAGCCTTATTCTTTACACTGAAACAAGCTGTCAAAAATATGATTGCCTCGCTCTTCTCCCAGCCCAGTCTGATACATGACTGCACAGCACAGTCGTGGGTAGGAAGAGGAGAGTTGTGGTCCAACACTCAGATATGGCTGCGGAGTGCTTTAAACCCTACTGACAGTTCCTATATAGCAGGGATTTGCAAGAAAACAAATACAGATATGGGACCTGTTATCCAGAATGTTTGGGACTTGGGGTTTTCCTGATAAGGCATTCAAAATATGGAAAGATCCATTAACTCTAATAGAAAATTATATAAACATTAAATAAACCCAGTTTGCTGGTTTTGCTTCCAATAAGGATTCATTGTATCTTAGTTGGGATCAAGTACAAGCTGCTGTTTTATTTTTACAGAGAAAAAGATATAATTTAAAAATAACTGCATTATTTGGATAAAATGGAGTCTATGGGAAACAGGATTTCCATAAATTGGAGCTTTCTGGATAACGGGTTTCTGGGTAACAGATATTATACCTGTAAAGAAGACCAGAACTCCAGTGCTACATGTGGGTTTAAACCTTTGCCTTTACTGAACCTCTAGCCTTTACTTATATACGGGTAGGTGTCTTCCCTTTGAATGTTGTTTAGGGTGGGATTCAATATCACCTTAAAATACACCCTTAATAATAATATCACCCTTAATAATTTAAGGTCTTCTTAAATTGCAGGTAGTAATTTAAAAAATCTTCAAGAATTCAACCCTTCCAAATAATCACCTGCAAACACACACACAGATAGATAGACAGAAAGATAGATAGACAGACAGACAGATAGATAGATGATAGATAGATAGATAGATAGATAGATAGATAGATAGATAGAGAGAGAGAGAGATGGATGGATGGATGGATGGATGGATGGATGGATAGACAGACAGACAGACAGATGGATTGATAGATAGACTGATAGATAATTAGATGAATCAATAGGGACGGATGGACAGACAGTAAGATGAATAGATAGATAGAGGATAGACAGATGGATAGATAGATGGATAGATAGATAGATAGATAGATGATAGAGGGACGGACTTACAGACAGATAGATAGATGAATAGGCAGATGGATAGATAGATGGATAGATAGATAGACAGCACTTTTGTCTAATTCATTCTATATAATTTATTTTGATGCCTAGAGTTTGAGCGTGTATACTTTTAACCAGTCTGTTCAGTTGGTCTGTGCTTAATCGCAGTCCGTCCCCATCGTGCCTCTTATATCCAACTGATATAATTAACATATGAATATTTGCATGAAAAAGACTCAGTGTGCCGATATAATGAACACCAGCTGCAGTAACAACATCACTAAAGGAAATAACTCAGACTTCATTGTAAAAGAAGGTTACAAGGCTCTTGCTTTAATAGTAAGCTAAATCAAGTTCACTGGCTCTACAGATAATATAACATTGCCTGCATGAGTAACTTCAGCCCAGCACTACTCTGCTCCCAGGTCATAATATACAATGTTTCCAGCAGATGGCAGGAGAGGCTCTGCATCTGTCCCAGTTAAAGGCAGCTTGTGCATCAATGTGAGCATCTCATTCAAAGCTCTCAGCTGCTGGGTTGCCTGCAAGTCGTCTCACATTATTTGCCTTGTTGGTCTGGACGCCTGAGAGACTGCTGTGCCCTCATCCAAGAACACACACACGGATTAATAGGAATCTTTCTGGAATGGTGTAAGGAGCTTCGCATTCAGCCTTCTGCGTTCGGGAAATGAAGGTAAAGTTGGGGAAGATTAGTGGGCAGCATCAGCTGAGCTGTGTATTCAGGTGAGCAGCTTCTGTCCCTTCCTTTATAAAGTCCCGGAGAAGCAACTTGTTGCCTTTAAGCTGTTACTGATCTACAAATCCCAGCACACCCCGTCAGCTACTGGCAAACTGGGAGATGTAGCTTTAACAGTAACTGCTGCTATGTAGTATAAATATATATGTGTGTGTAAGCCCACGGAGATGGCTAACAATTAACGCCGATGGTTTATTTATGATATTTATACTTTAAATTCGTTTTTAAAAAAACTTTTCTCTCTTAATGAAGGAATTTTCTGTTGAAAGTACATGACTTACCCTGAAACTTTACATCTATAAAATGTATTTATTATATTACTGCATTGTGATGTCATTATTTCCTTCATCATCAATTACTAACAAAGCAGCTAAATTGCCCTGGGGCAGTTACCCGGAGCCAGTAATCGTATATTTATTTTCAGTTTCTAAGACAGCGTAGTCCAATGAAAACTAATTGGCTTCTTCTAGCAACTTGAGTCCTGCAATGTAACAAGGTGCTACATACAGGCATGGGACCTGTTATCTAGAAAGTTCAGGACCTGGGGTTGTCAAGATAATGGATCTTCATACCTTAAGTCTACTAGAAAACCATGTAAACATTAAATAAACCCAACAGGCTGGTTTTGCTTCTATTGAGGATTACTTAAGTATATCTTAGTTTGGATCAAGTACAAGGTATTGCTTTATTATAACAGAGGTAAAGGTAGTGTATTTTAAAAATCTGGATTATTTGATTATAATGGAGACGGCCTTTCTGTAATTCTGAGTTTTCTGGATAAAATTGATAATTGATCCCATACCTGTACAATAATCTGCTTGTTACTATAACACAGTGCATTGCTCTTTACCCAAACTCAGTAATAGTCATTGATTAGGTGAAGGGATAAAGGGTAACAACAAGAAGGGCAGTGAATGGATATATAAGCCCTATGATATAAGGAGACAAGATATGGTCCTATTGACCCAATAAAGCTCCCAATCCAGATATCCAGGGATAAATAGGAGAGCAGGTTCCTATCAGACCAGACAGTTGCTGTGCAATATCAGAAGAGATATGTTTTATTTGTATAGTTTTTGTCCATAGTCGTGGAGTTTACTGTAGCTTTGGGATGTTCACCTTCCTTAAGTGTTTTTAAGGAAATTTCATACCTACCCTGCTACCATTTGAATTTTAAATATGCTACATTATAGATCATGCCCTGTTGTGTCTGGATATACTTCTGATTCATCCCCAAACCTCACTTTCTAATAAGTTCCAATCTGTTTGCGGTCCATGATTCAGCACTGTCCCACCTCATTTGGAACTTTGGCAATAATTTGTTTTTATTTGTTGTATGAATTAATATTTGTGTTCTATAGTTATCCTGTATGAAATGTAACCTGCTGTCTAGCTTCTGGGGTCCATACAAGGGCTTTCACAATAGGGGCAGCTTCCCCTTTAAGAGCAGGGGTCCTCAACCTTTATTACCAATGAGCCACATTTAAATATAAAAATAGTTGGAGAGCAACACAAATATCAAAAAGTTCCTAATGATGCCCAGTAAGGTCTGTAACTGGTTATTTGTCAGCCACTTTGTGGACTGGCAGACTGCAGGTGTGTCTGTTTGGAAGAGCATATGGCCTCCAAAAATTTCCTCCAAGTCAGAAATTCAAAAATGAGCACCTGCTTTGAGGCCCACTGGAAGCAACATGGAAAGGGTTTGGTGAGGAACACGTTGGTTTAGAGGTTTGGGTGTCTGTTAAAAGACATGGCCATCTACATCTGACGGTTTGATGGGTGATGGTTGGAACCACTTGACGGTAGATAACCTAAAAATAGACAAATCATTGTGTTATTGTATAATGGAATATCTAAAATGTAAAGGATACTGACATCAATTTTGAGTGCCATGGGTCAGGGGCTGCACTTACTAAAGGGAAAAAAAATCAGTACAATTCACTCACTATGAACTTGCCATGAATTCCTGTATAATTCCTGAGACTGCCTGTTCCACAGTTTCACTTCAACTTCTCTCCTTTTCAGATGATTTATCTAGTGTAAAAGCTGTCAGTGTCAAGTACAGTGCACAGGGCACAACCACTTAGGAATATACACCTATACTACTAGGAATTTATATATTAAAGTCCAAATGCCAAAAAATAAAAAAAATTCTAATTATTAGTAGACAAAACCCTCAAATTTGCAGATTTATTATATCCTGAGGATGGTAAAAGTCAGAATCAGAAAATCCAACATATCAGACATACTGAGGTTGTATATAAGTCAATGAGAGAGGTCCTTATCCTATTTGGAAGTTTCTGTGGTCTGCGCTGGAATTAGCTCGAAAATATGACTCTTTCTGACTTTTTGGTCAAAAATTGATTGCTTGCTATTGGTTACTAGACCTTAATATTGGTTACTAGACCTTGCTGTCGGTTACTAGACCTTGATATTGGTTACTAGACCTTGCTGTTGGTTACTAGACCTTGATATTGGTTACTAGACCTTGCTGTCGGTTACTATACCTTGATATTGGTTACTAGACCTTGTTGTTGGTTACTAGACCTTGCTATTGGTTACTAGACCTTGCTGTCGGTTACTATACCTTGATATTGGTTACTAGACCTTGCTGTTGGTTACTAGACCTTGATATTGGTTACTAGACCTTGCTGTTGGTTACTAGACCTTGATATTGGTTACTAGACCTTCCTGTCGGTTACTATACCTTGATATTGGTTACTAGATCTTGCTGTTGATTACTAGACCTTGATATTGGTTACTAGACCTTGCTGTTGGTTACTAGACCTTGATATTGGTAACTAGACCTTGCTGTTGGTTACTAGACCTTGATATTGGTTACTAGACTTTGCTGTTGGTTACTAGACCCTGATATTGGTTACTAGACCTTGCTGTTGATTACTAGACCTTGATATTGGTTACTAGACCTTGCTGTTGGCTACTAGACCTTGATATTGGTTACTAGACCTTGAGACATACACCGATATTAAATAGAATGTGAAAAGCCTGCCCAGGTGCCTGCTGATGGTTGCTATATGTTACTAGACCAGTGGCAAACTAGTGAGACTTTTGCCAGCTTGTACTGTGCAACATCAGAGATGTCAGCCTCATGGAAACCAAATCTGGGTGCTTTTTGGCCACACCCATGGCACACCCTGCCTATGACCTGTTAAACCCAGGCAATACCCTGTTATGCCCCAACGACCCTTTGTTCTGCCCCATATTATAGTGGTCCGCAGATCCATATTGCCCAGCTTCCTGTGTGATTAATGAATGAAAGTGTGAACACTCTCATGATAGCTGTTTCCTGATTCTTGTGCTTAGTCTGACCACCTGAAGGCACTCAGTTTAATCTCTATTGTAAAGTCATACAGCCACATTTCTCCCAGTACCAATACTTTATACCTCTAAAGATTGAATCAGCTAGTAGTGGAAAATGAAATATGATTAAACAGCTTTTGCTAGTGTTGCAGGTGTGGCAAATAATTATTCTATGGCTCAAAATATCAGCATACACCCCTTTAATTCATTTACACAAATAGCTGCTCCGGGTTCCTTAAAATCAGAATTTAGGTTATACTTAATCATACAGCCTCAAGGCAGATTTGGTTAGTAAGCCCTGAGCCATGTGATTTTTCTTACATTTTCACCATTTAACCCACATAATAACATATAATGTGGAATCTACTTTATACAGCAGCATTGAGAATATGTTGTCAGCAGTTATAAGTTAAAAAGTTAAACTTTCACTGACTTCTTCAGGCCCCGATTAATTCACTCACCATGGCTGGGATTCTATGAGCCGCAGAAAGGAGTGATCACTTTTCTTCTTTATAAAAAATCCTTTAAAATGGGCACAATTATAGTCACCAGGCCCTAGTGGGGAGGCTGCTCAATATACACAACTGCCAAGCTATCTGGATTTTCCAACGAGCTTTTACATAATGGTCACTCTGGGGAAGTGAGATTAGGAAATGAGGCACTAGACAGTAAATGTCATCTTATCTCACACAATCCTATCGTGATTTATGGCCGCAAGGTTCAACAATATGGAATACACTTAAAAATATAAAATGGTTTATGAAACCCAGCAGTAAGATTTATTGTTTAAATTCCACATGTGATATTGGAGTTCTGTTACAACTGCCAGCTTTTATAGCAATGTTTAGCAAGTTCCTTATATTGATTGATTATGAACTTTCCAGTGGACCCATTTTTTATTATATTAACTGAGAAGCCTGTAACCACCTCTGGTGTGTAGAAGACATTCAGTTACATAAAATGTCTATGTAACAAGTGCTAGGACTGGGTTGCTTACTAGTACCTTGTACCTATACAGGGCTTTCCTAGGCTGGCTTCCGGCAATTGCAACTCCCTAACAATGAAACTCTGTATTGATGGAATAGCTTCACTGTCTCTTTCATAAGTACCGGTATGATTATACAGGCATTAGTTGAAGTTTCAAACACTTTAATCCCTCAGCTGTTATTCATACAATTTCAGCTGCAGTGCTGACAACACCCCAAAGGTAACACTTGAGCCTTGGTGAAACCATTCCCAGCGCCTGACTAAGCTAACAGAAGTGTATTACTCCAGGTATCTTTCTAATCCTGACCAATTGCTTCTCTATATTGGCAGCTATCGATGGGTGAATCTGACCAATTTTGCTTCCCCGAAATTACAACAAATTTTCCAAACACATTAAAGTCAGCAGGATTATACACAAACTATTTTACTCATCCCTATGTGGTGGAAGTTTCATCTCAGGGTACTAACCCTTACTAGCCACCTTGTTGGAGCCTCTGACTACTGTTCTAACTACCCTGGTCCTTCTTCTCACTCCTAGAGAGACTATTACAAAACTTCTAAAACTTTCTACACCTACTGGATTCTACAGAGTTCCATGACCTGTATAAAAATACTCCGCCTTCAGCCTTGTACCTTTAATTGGTAATGGAACTCCTCTGTGACTAATATCCTTATACTTTACAATAAGGGGTACATTATTAACAAATATTTAGGGTTGCACCAAATCCACTATTTTAGGCCGAATACCAAACCGAATCCCAATTTGCATATGCAAATAAAGCTGGCCATAGACGCAAAGATCCGATCGTAAGATGATTCCACGATCGGATCTTTGCATCTCCCGACCTGCTCTCGACCTGTCACTAACCTTCAGATCAACTATAAGTAGTAAAAAGCACAGACAGCTGACGTTCTGCCCCTGACAAGGATCGTACGAAAGTTGTACGATTAAAAACTAGTGACGGTCTCCCACTGAAAATCGTACGATCTGCAATAGACGCAAAGATATTATCGCCAGCCGACAAAAATTTTCTAACCTGGCCGATCGACCAAACGACCGATCGGCATGGCACGACAAATGTCGGAGCACTCCACACACGATCCGAAAGTCGTACGATAGTCGTACGAATCCTCGATTCGTACGACCAAGTCGTTGCGTCTATGGCCAGCTTAAGGAGTGGGAAAGGAAAAAGTGAAAAACATTTTTACTTCCTTGTTTTGTGATTAAAGTCACATGACTTCTCTTCCGCCCCTAATTGGCATATGCAAATCAGGATTTGGATTTGTTCAGCCGGACACAAGGATTCAGCTGAATCCTGCTGAAAACGGCCAAATCCTGTACTAAATCCTAGATTCGGTGTATCCCTTCTAATTTTATATTAAGAATCAAGCTTCACAAATAAAGTGTAAATATCTGATGTTTACTTACTCAAAGAAAACTATAGGAAAGCCAAGATCCAAAATGCAGCAATAATAACTAAGCACACAAGGACAGCGTATAAACGATCTCATACACAAAAGTATAGAAAACTGTGCCAGTTCTGAATACAAAAGCCGTTAGCACAAATAAACAAACACACACTTCTTTGTTCTTGAATTACATTTTATAATAATTTATCTGAGCGCCTGGCTCTCATTAGAGCTCCTGTTAATCACTGACTCCATAGTCCATTCATTTTTTTTTAAATTTTGTAGTGAGGAGCATATATACTAGAGTTTACAATATTATTGGATTCCTTCCATAGATCAGTCCCCAGACATACTGTACAATAACTGAAATAATATGGGAATGTTTTAATTCAGGCTTATCTGCTTTCATTAGAGTCATTCGTTTAATACATAGTGACCACTTTTATCTTTTTGGCATTTTAGGAAATAACACAACTTTACTTTCAGTTGCTGGTGAGTGACGATGAATTATGCAGCGGAATCGCAGTACTCAAGTTGCAGAGAGGGAAAAATGAAGCCTTTTAGCAATATTTGACTTATCTTTGTAAATTTTTAAATAGCTGCTATTGTTTTTAAATGGGCTGCTGGATTAAAAGTCAGCTTTTATCCATGGGCAGCTCCAGAGATTGGTCGTCTCGGTGGGAATCCAGTTTATGCATTGATGTTGTTTCTAGAGCATGTAATTAGTTACCTTAAAAACAGAGATTAATGGAGAGCTTCCTTTTTCTATTGCACATGAGTTTGATGTGACTCTTCTACACTTGCCTTCTTTACTGAAGATCTCGCATAACAACTGAGCAAATAACGCTTCTTATACTCTGGATGACTTACTGTAGTTGTGATGCAATCCCAGCTGAGTATTACTTAGTAATTTTAAATCAACAGGACCTGAATCCCTGTAGTGATCTTTTGTTCTTTATTTTACAATATACTGCATACTTTATTGTCTGCTTAAGAACAGCCCTAAAAGGCCACGTTGGAGGCTATAAGGACCAGATTCAACCCACAGCCTTCAAGTTGTACATCACCAGTGTTGACCAACCAGGGACCCTCTAATCTACAGAAAATCTACATATAAAGTCAATAACAGAACAGATGAGTTTATATTTAGTGATGGAAACCATACATTCTGTCCATAAAGGTCACACATACCTTAAAGGGGTTGTTCACCTTTGAGATAACTTTTAGTATGATGTAGAGAGTGATATACTGAGACAATTTGCAATTGGTTTTTATTTTGTATTATTCTTGGTTTTTGAAATATTTAGCTTTTTATTCAGCAGCTCTTCAATTTGAATTTTAAGCAATCTGGTAACTAGGGCCCAAATTACCCTAGCAACCATGCACTGATTTGAATAAGAGACTGGAATATAAAAAGGAGAGAGTCTGAATAGAAGGATCAGCAATAAAAAGTAGCAATAACAATACATTTGTAGCCTTACAGAGCATTTGTTTTTTTAGAAGGGGATGGCGACAAAAGCTGCAAAGAACCAGAAGTAAAAGATAAATAACTATAAAACTATAAATAATAAATAATGAAAACCAGTTGAAAAGTTGCTTAGAATTGGCCATTGTATAACATAACAAAAGTTACCTTAAAGGTGAACCACCCCTTTAACTTAGGAACTGAAACAGTTTTTTTATATTATTTTAATCCTCCAACATACTACCAGTGAGTGAGAAAAATAAATCTGAAAACAAGGTATTATTTAAAAACACTAAAACCGTTTGGGAGTAATAAGACCATATGTCCCCTTGTTGGAAAGGAAATACAGGGGGCTAGTGATTTTACATGGTATGCCAATAAGAGTCATGCTCTGAATGTTGAAATGCAAAATGTCGATAATTCTGGAAAGGCTTCGTCTTTAGGGATGCTGTATGCAGCAACACAAACCTTATGTTCTTTGGGGTTTTATATGTAAAATTGCTAAGTTTTTGGTGAGGGAAGCTTAGTTTAGGGATGTCATCTTGTTAACTTACCCACATGAGCATTAGCAACTACGCCGGCTAAATCATTTATAGCAAGCCTATACTACTAAAAAAAATGTAATTAATCATATCGTCAATATTTTCCGGATATTCTTCTTACTTTTTGGTAATATAAGGAGCTTTCTGGCTGCAGCTTCAAAATCAGAAGTCATGGCACTCACATGATGAAGCTTCAGAGCCTGGAGAACATAGTACCCCTGCTGTGCAGTTTGGTGTTTCTAGAGGGGACACTGTGCGGTAATCAGTAAGCAGTAGACCAGTGATTGATCAATATTTTTGGTTTATGCATTCCTTAACTTTCCAACATCTTCTGAAGTCCACCAACACCCTTAGCTTACAACATGGTTATAGATATATTGTATATAAAATCATGAACATATTAGGCAAGTTCCAACAAAGTACAGAACAGCAAATCCAAGTGCTGACCCCTAAATTCAGATATAAACTACTTGCAGTTGCTAAACTTCAAGACTATATAGCATAAAATATATACAATCTCTCCAAATAATTGGCGTTTTGACTAAACCCCACCTGCCCACAGACTAAGGCATCAAGTCTCTGCCATCCCCCACTCCACAATTTGAAAACCATTATAGAATTTCATATTTAGCTTGTAGCCCTCTTAAACTTGCTAACATGTGATAAATATGATTGGGTAAGGAATAGACATAAGGTTCAAGCCAACACTGCAATAATCTCCACATTTTGGATTTTACAAAATTTTTAAAAATTGAGTTTGCTTGTTTTATTCAGTTAATTTCATTTGGCATTTGGCTTGACACCTTTTTATTCACCCAAAAAAATGTGTTTGAAAATAAGGAATACATACATTTTTTCCTCTCTGTTTGGGAAGCCACTTGACGAATTCAAAGCCAATCAACAGAAACTTTTGAATTCTTTTCTCACAGCTTCCCGACTTACAATGACTGACAGTTGTAAAAATCATCATCTACCCTCTACAGCTGAGGTAACATCTAGGATAGATAACTTGAGAGACATGGAGAACATAACAGCCAGATTAAGAGGGATGGTACCAAGGTTTGATTCGATTTTAAATGGTTTTAGATGGGATATTTATCTCTGTAGGACCAGGAAGGGAGACATAACCCCCTAGATGACAAACCTACCTTAATTACAGAAGTATGTCATTAATATATTGTCCCCATAGTCATACTTATACCCTTATTTTCTTGTTCTCTCTCTGTCCTTTCATCCCTTCCCCATCTGGTACATCTTTTTCCGACCTCTCATGGTACTAAATATTTACTTTAAGGATTATCCCTCACAAGTGTTATTTATTTATTCACTTACAATGTCCTCACCAGTTAATATGGTTTCCTAACCTCTCCAACGCTTGAACTGATTTGCTGAGATGATACTAGACTGGACATATGCCTCTGCAATCACTTAACCAACTTGCTCTGTACCATGCCTTTGCTTTCAAATGTTTCTTTCTTTACCTTTAAAAATAAAAAAAAACATATAAGTTAAAAAAAGGAATACTCAAGGGACATTGTCTAGTTGGTAAAGGAGAGCTACAGCTGAACCATCCAGTGCAGTAAACACTATTAATCAACCAGCAATGAGCTGTGATTGTGATTGTGCAAATTTACTACAGTACTAATTTATAATGGCAAATGTGCCTCAACAACTGCGTTAAAATGCACGTAAGCAAATCAATGTCATAAATTCTCATTATGCAGAAATAAAGTATAGAATTAGCAAATCATTTACCATGACACTCTTAAATATGTACAGATTAGGGCATGCAATCTAAATCCCCCTCATGATTATTGCTTGTATTGCTTTATTATAGAGTACAGGTATGGGATCCATAATCAGGAAACCTGTTATCCAGATAGCTCTGAATTACAGGAAGGCCATCCCTAATAGACTCCATTTGTATCAAATAATTGAAACTTTGAAAACATATTTCCATCAAAAAAATTGTGCAACTAAGGTATAATGAATCATACCTGTATTGTATGTTTCTCTTAATTATAATTTGATGGCTTTTGAATGTTACAAAGTACAGCACGGGTTAAAGTAAGTACAGTGCCACTGTTCAGGAGTAGAATGAGGAAAAAGAAAGGAGATGAGACAGTGATTATAGAGCTGAGAGACAGACTTTATAAGCAGACAGACACAAGATGACCTAACACATAGCGGGATGTCAGCTGTAAAAAATGGGACCAGAGAGACCCTACAATTTTAGCAAAAAAATCCTGGTTTCATTGGGAACCAGCAAAATTAACTTCAGATGGGTGTCAGAAGGTGTTAATCTAAGGAGAGATGCATTGCTCTGGTAGCAGAATTGAGGGCAGATTGCCGGATGGTGGTGGTGGGGAGATATGAGCAGCGGAGCAGCAAATGAACAGCGTTACAATAAGCAAGCTGTGAAAAAAATATATACAGTTTTCATACAAGTTAATAGGGAAATTAAGCATATGGGTTGAGGGAAAAAATGAGAAGATAAATGTGCCATTAAATCTATGCCTGAAAAATTGAGTTCTTCTGGCATTCTGATACAATGGCATGAACAGCAGCGGGCAGAGAAGACAAAAATAAAGGGAAAACAGGAAGGCTTCCAAAGATATTTTAGATCCTCTAATTGCATTGGTTTTCTTAGAAAATGCATATAAAGAGAGACGCAAGAATAGCATAAAAAAACAGAGTATTGAGCTGCTGTTACTAATTTTAGTGGAGATGATGACTTGTTGGCTTATATTACACAAATTACATAAATTCTAAAGATTCGGATGGCACTCTAATAGTCAAATACACTTTTCTCATTCAAAAAAGCATTTGGTGCAGTTAACCCAGAAATATTTCGCCTCCATTAAGGGCAAAAAATTGTAAATAGTACTTTGTATTGAATGGGTATGCACTCAATTAAATACAGAACGAAGTGGTATTTACTCAAAAGAACATTTTACTTCATTGCACTGTTTAAAAAATACATCAGCAATATCATCTATACATGAATCACATGTGTTATATACATACCACCACAACAAGATAAATATTGGTTATATAGAATGGAAAGCAGATACTCCTGCCTGCAAGAGAGAATTACCCCGACGTTTCGGCTCAAATGCCTTTTTTTGAGAATTCCCCTTGAAAAAGGCATTTGAGCCGAAACGTCGGGGTAATTCTGTATGTATTTTTTAAACAGTGCAATGAAGTAAAATGTTCTTTTGAGTAAATACCACTTCATTCTGTATTTAATTGAGTGCATACCCATTCAATACAAAGTATTATATTACACAAATGAACTGGTAAAAAAAATTGAAAAATGAAAAAGGAAATAAAGAACCTGAGCTACATGTATAGGTATGGGATCCGTTATCGGGAAATCTCCAAATTACAAAAAGGCTTTCTCCCATAGACTCCATTTTATTCAAATAATTCCTTTTTCTCAGGATTAATAAAACAGTAGCTTGCACTTGATCCCAACCAAGATATAATGAATCCGTATTGAAAGCAAAATCAGCCTGTTGAGTTTATTTAATGTTTACATGATTTTACAAGGCATGGAGATCCAATTTACAGAAAGATCCTTTATCCGGAAAACCCCAGGCCCCGAGCATTCTGGATAACAGGTCCCATACCTGTATATAGTGTATGTGCCTGAAATGAACACAGCTGAAAGATGAAGATAAATGAGAATAGGTGGGAAACAATGGTACGTTCCAGTCTGGAGATTACTGATCTCTATAGTTAGGGCAGGTTCAGCTGGAAAGGAAGCCCAAAGACCAGAGTTTAGATGTATGTTTTCAGTATTAATGAATGCAGGAAAATACAGGTTTCTGGTAAATGTAGGTAACAAGGTAAAAAGAAACACAGAGCTCTTCATTATGACATGCTGCCTGACTTCAGCCAGGGACTTGCAGATTGCTATGTAACCTGCAATACATCTTAGGTTACTCTTTGGGGTAGTCATAGTCATAGGTAGTCAACTGGTTGTACCAGCATGATCTAATTACTCAGATCTTTCTTCTGTATTCTGGTTTTTGATTCTCGCCCTGTTTCTGGTCCCAGCATTGATATCCAGGTTTTGACCTCAGCCTGTTTCATGTTTTTGAGTTAGTGTCCCCATAACTTATACAGTTATTTATCTGATTCTGACTGGGTCTGTTTGACTTCACTGTGTTTTATATCTGGCTCCCCCATGTTCCACCAATAAAATTCTCTAGATTCTCATGCAGCAAAAGCTGGTTGTACCTAGCCCAGACCCAGAGTCATAAGTGACTGTAATAGGCAGAAGAGAACCCCTAAAACAGTTACTGTCAGGGGGCAAGTTCACTAAATTGCTAATTTTTTCCAATGAAGGTTCTGCCACACTTTAAGCCACTTTGCCAGGTGTAAATTCATTACCCCTACGCTAATTCACTAAAATGCAAAGTTGCGTCTCCAGCTGAATGCTGGAGAAGTTTGACTAGCGTTGATTCATCAGCGCAAGCATTTCATATTGAACTTTTGCTAACGTTAATTTCTGCCTAGCGAAACTTCGTTAGTACCCTTACGATTAGGTAAATTGGAATAGTGCAGTTGCATAAAGGTCATACATGTCTTTATTAGAGATGTTGGTGCAAATGTTTGAAGTGGCCACTTTTTATCACAAATGTCCAAGGAAGCAAAATAAAGACAAAAGAGATCCTCTATTGCCCTGGACATGAGCCCACTCTAAAACAAATGTGGCATGTCCCGTAAATGGTTGGGAAGAAAATGTAAACACAAACGACTTTAATAGTTAGGACTTTTGACGACAATCCCGCTTTAAAATGTGAATGAACTTTTATGACTTTATGGCGAAAGTAACGTTGCAGTACAGTGAATTTGAGGAGTAACTTTTGTTCGCCTGAGCAAATATTCACCTGGCAATAGGATGCAAAAATGCTCATTGTTAAGGCAAGATGTACAATGTAATGTTATAAAGGAAAATGGAATACACCTGAGGCTACAATAGAGTTCAACCCTCTGATGAGTACCAGCACAGTTACATAAATAAGATAGAATGGAAGTGGCTCAGACAGACAAAACATAAAGAAAGAGGGAAAAAAAAACATATCTTCCAATCTGGCCAATGGGTAGGGTAGGATTAAGCAGTGGAAGATGAAAATATGATAAAGCTGTATTTAAAAGAGGAAAAACTGTAATTCCCTTCAAGGTAGATTCAATGTTTTCTGCTTAGTTTGATCAGTTTGACATTAAGCAGAAGTGGCAGGAGATGGGAGGGAAAGGAAAGGGGAAGATGTAGAACAGCAAAGTGTAGAATTAGCTTCATTCTATGTAAAAACTGTTTTGCAATGGAGTATAAAGGGCTCAGACAGAAACAGAAATCCATAGGAAAGAAAGCCTTCGTATGAGTGGACATTCCTATGCCATGCCCGTTTAACATGTAATCTATTTTGCTACTTTTTAACCATTTTAGGTATTTGTTTTCACCTGTAACACTCGTGTACTGTTCACAAAACCAACTCAATTAGGAATTTGTACTCAGGCATAATGGAATTGCTCATCATTTTTTTTTTTCATTATTTCAAATGCTGGAAGGACTTAACCTTCAGGAGGGAACTGCTTTCTGGCAGGCTGTTGTTGGGACATGGGTTTTACTATTGAGTGCTGTTCTTAGATGTACCAGGCAGCTGTTATCTTGTGTTAGGGAGCTGTTAGCTGTTTACCTTCCCATTGTTCATTTGTTAGGCTGCTGGGTGGGGGAAAGGGAGGGGGTGATTTCACTCCAACTTGCAGTACAGCAGTAAAGACTGATTGAAGTTTATCAGAGCACAAGTCACATGACTTGGGGCAGCTGGGAAATTGACAATATGTCTAGCCCCATGTCAGATTTCAAAATTAAATATTAAAAAATCTGTTTGCTCTTTTGAGAAATGGATTTCAATGCAGAATTCTTCTGGAACAGCACTTTTAACTGATACATTTTGAAAAAATTTTTTTTCCCATGACAGGATCCCTTTAAAGAGAGATGCAAGGGAAAGGTTCTGGATAGGCAAAGGGTCACAACTGTAATTACAGACAGTAAGGCCGAAGGTCACAGTACAGGCAGGAGTAGGCAGATTGTCAGACAGGCTGGGTCGAGGCAGGCAGATATCAAGTATCGTCAGGCAGGCAAAGGTCAAACCGGGTAATCAATCAGATAGGATGAGGCAAGGGTCAGGTTACAGAGTGTAGAATAGTCAGGAACAGGCTGGAGTCAAACACGGATAATCAGGCAGAATACAAAAAACAGAATAGCACAAGGCTCAGGAACCACCAGGAATCAAGTCCTCTCATGGGCAATTATGTTTTTACAAAGGTCCCCTTAAATACTGTTTGATTGTGGCACCACTGCGTCAACTTGCACGCCGACGCAATTACGCCAGCGTGAGCATGTACATAAAAGAAACGAGATGCGGGTGTGCGTCCTATGTAACACCATTACCAGAAGAGGTAGACGCGCCGAGGGGGCAGCAGGTGTCCCCCCACTAGACCACCAGGTACTTTTCTCACAATAGGAGTGTTCATCCCATAGGAATGAATAGAAAGTGGGCAAGCTGTTCTGTAGTGACGCATCAAGAATATGTTTGGGGAGCACCAACTATCAATTTCAGGAAAAAAATGGTGTGCAGAGCCAAAGGTAGATAATACCTCACAAAGAGAAAGAATTGGCTCATTTATATGCACCTTCCCATTCTCAGCATCTGATACTCCTGTTTATGATAGTGATAAAACTTAACTTTTCATAAATATATTAAAAAGAATGTCCATTGCGAATTATTAAAAATGATAATTAACAAGAGGAAGGCTGATTAACCTTAGCCGGATAGGTGGGGTGTGTGGGATGTGAGCTAAACCAGCTGAATAGTGGATTCAGTTTTTCAGTTCAGTTGTTTTTAGAGTGTTACCCAGAAAAAAAAACCTTTTTTTTTCAATTACTTTCTATTATTTATTTTTAACTGTTTTTCTAAAATCTAATTTTCTAAAATCTAAATATATCAATTTAGAACAGTTTACAGGGTCGGAGACCCCTCCCCTTCCCAGAGCTGCTTTCAAAGGTGCAATATGATACTTTACACTTCAATATTAGAAAAACTGTCACACATAATAAGAGAGTTAATTAGAAATTAGAGGGTAATTAGAAAAAGTCATTATTTCTGGTGATCTGTCAAAAAACAACTAGTTGATTAAAGATGACCAACCCCCTTTAAAGAGCCACTAAACTATAATGTTTCCTTGTTGAATTGCAGTTAGTGTAGAGGGAATACCTTATTTTTATTATTTACTTATAGCCATGTTTACAGAATATAAATAAAAACGAGTGTTTTTTTTTTCAAATTTAATCAGGTCAGTTTCCTTATTGGAAGCAAAACAATGTTGGGTTTATATAATGATTACATTTTTTATTTTGTAAACAAATTATGGGGATCCAAATTACCGAAAGACGGTTATTCGGAAAATCCCAGGTCAGAACATAATCAGCAGTAATGGATATAAAGGCCAATATGATTATTCAGATTGGATAAATAAGCTGAGCTTGAAAACCCAGAGAATCCTGGTCTAAACATTAATTATCCAATAATTTATAGTGAGGCTTAGACACATATATATATGTGTATGGAAATGTATTTGCAACTTCCTTCAAGGATTATTAATGGGACATGAGAGAAAAAAAAAACGTTTCAAGGCAAAATTTAAGACCTATTTAAAGTGAACCTGTTTATCTCAGCCAGCCCATGGTTACCAGCTTCGGTTCTAATATACAAGGTTAAACATGATTACCTCAAGTTCCACTTATTATCTCAGCAGTCATACATATATAATAATTTATTTTGTGGCACAGGCTGATAAAGATGATTCAAAGCACAGGCAAACACTGAGGGAAAACCACCGTAAGGCTGATCATAAACCTTGAGATAAACAGGTTCTCCATCAGATATAGTAAATCAGTTATTGGTGAATATATAATGCCTCACAGAGTAGAGAAATGAAATATGCGCATAGAATAATTGGTTTTATTAGGACGTTCCCCCTTTTTTATGACTAATGTGGCAAAAGACTGTATGATAGATATTTAGCCGGTTTGTAAAGGTGAATAAAGGTAAATACATCTCTTAATTGAAATGATATTCCACTCAAAGCCTCTGAGCTGCAAATCACAACCTTCATATCAATTCTCAAATTCTCAAAGCAATTCGCAGTAATTTGCAACGATTTGCACAATTTTCTTCATGGTTCCAGCTGAGCAAACTCAATTTGTCACTTGAAACACAACTTATATGTTTCTGACCTTTGATTAGTAGGATGAGTAAAAAAAACTCAGGTAATGAGAAAGAAGATTTTACAGGAAATTCGTGCGGTAAGCATGGCAATCGGTATAAATGAACTATAGCATTATGTATGCCATAAACCTAAGGCTTAATAGGGCAATATACCCGGTTTATTGGAGTGTCCTTGTATCATGCTGGAAGAAAGTCATATAAAATATTGCAATATTTTCTAAAACCATATATGGTAACTGCACTGCCAACTGCAGTTGTAAATGAGCCATTGTATATTATCTTCAGAATATGAGATACAATATAAGCTTTCCCCATAGCTTTTTTGACTTTGAAGTTTGCATCTGAGTACTGGCTACAATTTAATTGTAATTGGACTGCCTGATACTGCTATTAATCTAGTCCAAATACAGAAATTGTTCCAGTAAAACTTGAATCAGAACACTTCTGATGAGGTCTGTTGACAGCTGGAAGATCCAGCTCAGACTGTTGGACATACTACAACTTTGGTATGACAGCCAGGGTTGGCTTTCTCATTATTACATAAGCCAAAATTGAGCTCCATAGAATTCAATAAATATAAGCTCTATTTTCCTTCCAGTGTACATCCGTGACTAAAGGAAAATTCTAGGCATAACCCAACAGTAAAGATTAGGCGACTGAAGGTAAACCAACAATATTAGACATATCTGAACCATATACACCAAATTTGTCATGTGTATGCTCTATCTTTCAAAACAAGTATATGCTCCATGGCTTGAGAAATGTATGCAAATATGAAACATGGATTACATAATAAGAATTAAATGAATGCAAAGGATTTAGGGGCAGCTACACTAAAGGGTGAAGTGGCTAACACTAGCGACATTTCACTAGAAATCCCATCCGCAGGGACATTGCCAATTTACTAACAGGTGTCGATTCACTAGCAAACTGGACCATTGCTAGCGTTTATTCACACTCTATTACCAGGCGACTTTTCAGTAAAGTATGTGTAATATATTCTCACCCTGGTGGTCTAGCCATTCCTCTTAGCGGCGCGCACTTCTGCATTTTAAGACGCATGCGCGCAGGTGTTATTACGTCAGTGCGCAACAGCGCCAAATTCAAATTATTTAAAGGGGCTCTGAGTGTTTTGTGATTGCCCATGATAGAAATCATTCCTGGTGCCTCAGACCTGTGCATTTGTGCTTCTGCTTGTTCCTGAATCTCGTGTTTGACCCTGCCTGACCTTTTGACTATTCTGAAATCTGTATCCTGACCTGTGCCTGTTATCTGACCACTCGCCTCATCCTTATCTGATTGATCTCCTGGTTTGACCTTGCCTGCCTGATGACCCTAGTTATCTGCCTGCCTCGAACCCAGGCTGTCTGACCTAGAATCTGTCTTCTCCTGCCTGTATCATGACCTTCAGGCTTAAAGACTACCTTTTCAGTCGTGTCCCTTGCTGGCCAGAACTTTTGCCCTGTACCTCTCGTTAAAGTCCAGGTGGCATCTGAATGGCTGAGGGCTCCTCCCGAAGCCAAAGGCGGTCACACTACTGGTGAAGTACGAGCAGAGGCCAGGGTGCTTGGCATTTGTTCTGGTATTGGGTGCCGACCATAACAGTATGAATTTTACTGAACGTTACCTCTTTCGCCAGAGCTTACTTCACTACCTCAGATCAGGCTGCTAAAATTAAACTAGGTCTTCCTCAATCACTTACATCATATCCTGTCTGACGAAAATACATTAAAGTTATAAAAACGCTGACGACTTCTCCTTTTTTTAAGAGTAATTGCCTGCAAAAGTCATAACTATTAAACATTTTTGGGTTAACAGTTTCCCCCAGACATTTAAGGGGCATGGAACATTTATTTTAGGGTGGGCTCATGTGTAGGGCATTATGGGATCTCTTTTGTCTTTAGTCAGGTTCCCTGGACAGTTGTACTAAAAAGTGGCCACTTCAAACATTTGAACCATCATCTCTAATAAAAATTTCCATATGACTTTAATGTACCCACCCTATTCAAAAGGACCTAAGGGTAAGAGGACTAATGCTAGGCAGAAGCAATTGCTAGTGTAATTTTGCTTTGAAACTCTCGCATTGCCATAATAATGCTAGCAAAAAGTCACAGAATTTGGCACCCAGGATGCATTTTAATGAATTAGCATAGTGGTAACAAATTTTCGCCTGGTGAAGTGGGGCGAAGTGTGCGAAGCAATCCATGGCGACAATTGGGCCTTTAGTGAATCTGCCCCTTAGTTTCTTGGCAATTCTCCTCCACATTATCAAGTGCTATCTCCAACATGCCATATATATATACATTATATATATATATATATATATATATATTAAACAGTGGGTGCTGATCCTTCGTTAATATATACCAGTACTGTTGATCGTGCACCACTGTCTACAACTGTGTGCTGGTACTGTGGGATAATATATACATTTCACATTGGGACCTTTATTAAACAATATTTTATTATTTTAAATCTAATGCAAGAGACTGCTGGTCCTTACCAAACATATATATATATATATATATATATATATAGATAAATGAAAGGATTCAGTACATCTTACAATAGAATATACAGTATATATGAAAAAAAATGATTATACTGTACAAGCTAATTTTACCCCTTTCATGACTTACTTCAACTTTAAATTGCAAGCTTTTAACTGCACACCTCTTGTAGAAGACAAAAGTAGACCCTGAGTGATCCTTAAATACAGAAATTAACAGCTGGATTTTCTGTGACAGGTTATAATTCGCCTTTGGTTTAATGCTGAGCGGTCTGTTCATGTTATCGGCATTTCAGTCCATTGCCTCCAGGGCTGAACATGGAGAAAATCAATATTCTCATTGCTACTTTTACTTTGTTACAATTCCCTTTGCATGCATACGATGCAGACCTCATTCTGTAAATACAAGATAAGACTGTTTTGCGGAGCCATCAAACTAATACCATGTGCTAACTCATTGTGAGCCCTGTACTTGCAAGTCACGTTCTGGCTTTCTTTGCTATATTCAGTTAGTTCAGGTGTCTGTGGAACCATATAGAACCTGTGTGATATGGAATATGTGTCTGAAAACAAACATACTAATATTTCTGTGAAGGTTTTCATTTATCTAGGTCATGGTTTATCTGTGGAAATAATTCAAATCAATTTCCTGTATGTTTTTACTCATACTTCATGGAGAGAGAGAGAAACAAGTGGGCAGGTGTTGGACTGTCTGGATTGGAATGCCATGGTGTGACAGACATATCCAAGCCCTCATCAGGTCAGAAGAGAAGCTAAACATATTTTATTTTTGAGATTTGGAAAGGTTTTTTTTTCTAGGAACCAAAAATATCATTGTTGTTACTGCCAATGTGAGGTTTTCATAAGACAGTAGGATGCAGTAAACTGTAAGGCAGTACAAATGCTTATGCAGTCAGATCAAAACAATTACAGTTGATGGAATTTGACCTACCAACATCTCCTTTAATAAAGTCTATATTGTTGAAATAACCTCTTAATGAACACAGGAATTCAAAATGTTCTTTTGCATGGTTTGCAGAGTTTTTGTCCACTGGGTTTTTCCTGTCTGCTGAGTTATGATGGTTGGTCTTTCTTACCTAAAGGTGAATGAAACCCCCAGGCGCAAACTCAAACAGTCTTGTTTGTACGTCCTCATGTGCATAGAGTTGCCACCTGGCCAGTTACAATGATGCTTGAAGCCAATGTTATGAATAGGGGGGAAAAAAGCAAAAATATAGGAAATTTTTTATATATAAAATGCATTTTTTCAAGAAATAGTGGCAACCCTACATGGGCATGTACTACTCTTACCTCTTGGTGCAGATTGCACATGTATATGCTCACACCTTGTCATGTCCAGCAACCTGTAGAGATACAGAATGTATAGATACCACCAGGGGTTTCCACGTCCATGTGCATTAGTATGCCCTTCATGGATATAATTCACTAATATCCTTAAAGTTAAATTGTTATAAGCAGAAATTAATGCTAGAGAAAATGCTCAAAGAACCCTTTGCACTGATGTATTTTTGCTAGAAAAATATACAACGTTCATTTGCCTAGACTAATTTTAGCATTTTGATGAATATGAGTAGCTGTGGCGAAATATTATCTGACTTAGCTGTGTGAACCTAATTAAATTTGTGAACCTAATTAAATTTGGCTAAAGCAAGATTTGATAATGAAACTGGAACAAAAAAGGCAAGATAAGATGCAAGTCCATAGAATCGGTGAGTGGCAGACAAGATAGGTCTAAGGGTAAGGCCACATGGGGAGATTTCGGGGAGATTCGTCGCCTCCCCGAATAGCTTGGTAGCAGTGCGCACCCGCTACACATAAAGTCACCCCTTTTCACACGCAGCAACGCTATTTGGGGAGATTTGTCGCCAGGCAACTAATCTCCCCGAAATCTCCCCGTGTGGCCTTACCCTAAAAAACAGACACAAGCAAAGTCCATGAGACAGGTAAGGGACCAAAACAGAATATTATTGCACAGGGAGCTACAATGCAGAATGGACTCTCAACAGGAGGTCAAGAACTAGTAAGCAGGAGGCTACATCTGAGGGGAAGGTATGAATTATCCAGCATTGACCAGTGAAGGAGGCAGACATATAAATTCAGTTAATAAGGGAATTTCCTGCATCTGAATCTAAATAGTTCTCAGGTGTGTCCAGGGGAAAATAGACACAGGGAAAACCATTAACTTTAACTGCTAAACCAAAACTACACAGCCTCATGTGGCAAGTAAACACCTAGACCAGATAATAAATGACATCAACAAGGTAAGGGCAAAGTAAGATTTGCAAAGGTGTACAAGTTCACACAAACAATGACTAAGAATTAATGATAATGTCATGCAAAGAGTTTTAGAAAACTATTTATTTTACAAATAAAAAGGAAAATAGAAGCTGTTATGGATATGACTACACCAACAAACTACAAGCAAATAAATAGTTCATTATGGATATCTTCCAATGGATTCCAATAAAATAGTGAAATGTGATAAAAAGGAAAAAAAAAATAGTTACAGAACTATATAGATCTGTGCTTCTTCTTTGCCAAAATGAAATCACAATTAATTTAATTTGTAAAAGAGCTGAGGACAGTACTTTAAGGGAAAAAGTAGTCCCCTGTGCCTTCCATGCTTTGACACCAGTGGATGACAGCTAAACACAAACAGAGAAAGAACAATCATCTGATATATATGTACAAAAGGCAACAGCTCAGCATGATGTGTTAAAGAAACTGTTACAAACTATGAACAGAAAATGGCCTGAGAACAAAAGAAAGAATACTTCTTAATAAAAGAATGTTGCCATCTCGAGGACATCCTGTCAGAAGCCAATGAATTCATACTTCTGACAGGTTTGTGATTCCCTTGTGTCCAGACAATAAAATATTGACAACCATTCATCATGGTAACTTGGGAACAGTGTTATCAAAAAAGATGCGCCAGTTCTGCCCATGCATACATGAGGACAATGAAAGATTTATAGTAAAAAGTCCAGTATGCCAAGCCAATGAAAGGGAAACCATCAAAGAACCTCTGATGTCTTGAGAACTCCCTCAATAGCGTGTCGAATGCTAGATAACATTTCTTCTTACACTATAAGAAGAGTTTTCATTCTCTGGCTGAGCTCTACTGCATACAATATAAAATCAGCAAGCTCTCAAATGGAGAATTAATACATCTCAAACAATGATGAGTATCAATAGATTTACTGTATATGCTTTTTGCAGTAAAGTAGTGAACAAACACATTTCGCTCAGTGAAATGGCCTTGCAGAAGAATGTTTAGGTATTGTTGCTTTCTCATAAAATCTATTTCAAGAGCTGGGTTTTCTGAACTTCAGAAACAATTTAACTCAAGGGAACGTTCTATCTGCAAAGGTTCTTATGAGATGATGTTTGCAATCTATGATCCAACCATAACAGGGATGTTATTAAAAGAAAGAGCTTGCCTACAATATATTTCTCAGGAAGGAGAAAGGTACCAGAGTGCCGAGTGCAATTTGTTAATTGCTATCATACAGCATTACATTGATCAGTATAAGTATATAAAAAGACAAAGCATTCTGCAGTTAAGTTGATAAGATGTCCCATTTGTGCTCCTGTCTAAAAAAAAGTGCTGGCTTTTTACCTAAAAGCATGATAAATGTGATATTCTTTATTGACAACCTGGATTGGTT
>CM044434.1:13778302-13791799 GCA_024363595.1 Xenopus borealis | reverse complement strand
TTGGGGGTATGCATTTCACCGGGCAGTTTTATTACATTGCACTGTGCGTAAAAATAAGCGCGCGTCTACTCGGGCGCGCGACAAAACATCAGCACGACTCGTTTCGCTGTTTTTTTTCTGCATTTCGGCGAAGCGAAACACCACAGATTCGCCCATCACTATTTAAAACAAAAAAACCTTCACTTACTTTCAGTCAGGGTTCAGCTAACCAATATCTGCCCTATAAAAATGCTGATTTATTCTTGTGCATTCTGAATAGATGCCTCAAAGGGCATGAGCCAAATGCAGACGGCACTTACTTATGAATGAATAGACACAACTTGTTTTTATGTTTTGCATAGTAAGACCTGCAGTATATATCAGATATATGATACAGAACCGATGCCAAAGAACTCCTACAAGTTTAGTGAAAACTCTTCTGCCACTTATGAATCACCTGCATATTATGTGTAAAAGATTAAAATATTATGTTACTGTCTTCAGAAATTGTCCAAATGAATTTGTGTTAGACACAACTGTGGGATTCTTTCATACATATTTGTATGCATTAATTTATGTGTGTCCTTTTCCCTTATATACTGATTTAAAAGAGTGTGTAGAAAAATACTGCAATTCCAAAAATTCTGCATTTATTTAATTATGATCCGTCTGCCCTTTGGCTGCTTAGAATTTCTGCCTCTTCTATTTGAGCTTTATCTACATTCCCATCTGTCAGTTATTTCCTTGGTAATCTTGGTTCTCTCTGCTTGTTAACTAAATTCTTTGTGTCTGTCACTTTCTATTCTTCACATTTATACTAGCTTTCCCCTGCTACTCAGTCAGTAGTGCTGTTATGGCTCTGTGCTGAATATATATAGTTTGAAATAACATCATCCAAATGGAATATGACCCAATGAACCATATCTTGTTCAGTTTTAAAGTTATTCCTTGTAGAGACAACATGCATACAGAAGCTCTCTCCCAGATTCTCTAGCACTCACATCTCCAGTGTTTGGCTGTCCAGTAGCAATGAACAAAGCTATTATGCAAATTTGAAAGTCAGTTATTGTTGTCGATCAATTTAACTAGAAAAAGTTAGAATAATTCAAACATTGTCCATAGCCTTGTACTATTGTAATGCAACCCTTGGTCCCAAGCATTCGGGGTAGTAGATCCAATACCTGAAAAAGTCAAAGAAAGACAACTGTACACATTTTATAAGACATTATATAATTATATACAGCCCATATAAGGTGTAATACTAAAATTAGACATACATTAAAAGTCAGTATACGTCTACAAGGTGCACTGCAAATTCTGTTTTGCAAGAACACAACAATCACAAATCACCAACAAGTGCAACCAGCCACTTAATTTCTTTCACTTTTTTTTTTTTAATCTAAGAGATGAGTAGCCATAGCGTGTTTATTGTTATGTAAGATAAATAGAGCTCTATTGAAACTTCATTGACCTTAATGTTGGAGATGAAATTACATCCTGTTGGTTTTGACGTCTATTCAGACACTTTCATACCAGTTGTCAGTATTATATAAGGAAGATATTTAGTTCATTCATTCATTGTTGGAATCTAAGACCAGGAAACAATGAGTTCCTAGTCTTTGTATTGCTTTATGAGTTCAGAAGAAATCTCCTTAGAGACAGATGAATTTGGCTCAAGATATGCTATTTCCATTGAAAAGAGAATGGATGCAATAGACACAGATTGATTTAGATAGATAGATAGATAGATAGATAGATAATCAATAGATTGATAGATATATAGATAGATAGATAGATGATAGATAGATAGTAAAGAGCGTGCATAGGTATATTCATCAAGTTCCTTATTCTGGTACATACACAAGATTTTGGGATAATGCAGAACTTGTTTTAATAACAATGTCTACAGACAGAATTGTGGCTGTCTGCTTGCTGTGATTGTGTATTTCCAAGGCTGAAGCATACAAGTTTTAAATAATGTATTAGGTGTAGGTAAAGTTTATAGAAATAAAATAGAAATTATTTCTTAAGGTGAATAATTTATGAATAACATCAAAAATCTAATTTCCTGTCCCTCCCCAAAATACTTACATTGTTTTAAATTGTATGGCAAATGATTCCAGTTAAATGATGTATTGCCTCAACTTTGCTAAACTCAGCAGACAATGAAAATTGGTGGGTGTAGTTCTAGGAAACAGATTAAGTAATAAAGTGTCCTGGCACAATAAACATAATTCTTTGTTGTACGTGTAATGCTAATTTGGGATAAGCAGACCACAAATAGTTAATGGCCAGCTAGTGCTAGAGCATGTGTTACATTGGACTCACACTGCAGGCTAGGGCCTTCGCTAAGTGGAAGCATTCCCTCTAGTACAACTACAACACCCTGGCTACTATGCATACAAAAATGATTGGGCATCAGGAGGTTCTTATGATGCAAACAAAGAACTCTTTATTAGTCATATACAATGTCCCCAGGTTTACTCACATACACAGGTGAGGTTTGGCACATGACACATAGTCAAATCAGGTAATAGGTAACGTAGACTCCCTTAAGCATATGCAGGAACTCAGTATAACAATTCCCTTCAGGAAGTGGTCAGGAAGCAGCCTCTACCCTACAGTCCCTCTTCACTGAGGTCCCTGCACTCAGGCATTTAAAAAGCTTCTGGGAAGCTACTCCCTCCTGCAAATCCTCGTTGGAGCTTCAGCTGCTCTTTCTCTTTACCCTATCTACCTTTCTCTTCTAGAGAAACTATTAAAAGTCTGCCCTACTATAGTTAAAACTCATTCAAGGGGTTGCCTGGTCGCACGACTTTACTGGACCCATGCCCAGGCTCATTGCACACATCCATTATGCTCCTCAGGTGGGAGGCAAAGAGGAAGCTGCCACTCCTTTCCCAGCACTATAACAGGTTGAGACAGAATGTGGTCACAGTGCTGGCCAATAGCAGGGGATATACAAACAGGAATAAGATACATAGGCTTCTGCCTAGTAACTGGGAAGAAGGAAAAAGGGTAGGGCCGTAAAGCCATAGGGGCAGATTACCCCCGTGGGTCCCTACATACATTTTTGGTCTGCCCTTAACTCCTTATTCCTTCTGACTAAGTATGCTTTTCACAGCCGTGTATGGCATAAGCACCCAGAACTAATGACTGATGACAGAAAATAGTAAAAACACAAAAAAGACAGAAAAACAGGACAATGGAAAACAAACGAGATTTCCTTGAAATTTATTTTACTTAGATATCCTTATTACAATTTGCTGTAATTAGTCATTGGCACACATTTCCTGATTTGGAGTTTTCCTTTGGAGTGTGAAGCTTTTATTCCCCTGCCACATGCTAACGTGTGTTGGAAGTGCTTGGAGTAAGATGTGGAATGATCAAATTCCTGATTAAACACCTGAGGTTTACTGGTTTACTGCTAAAAGAAATCAATATGTAGAGATATGATACAAAAATAGTGGGTTGTAAATCACAATGGCTCTGTACTATTTATTACAGCATAAAATAACTGCATGTGAACAAGAGGTGCCACTGAGACTGATGATTGTACTCAACTTTCATAGTACAGCATGGGAGAGTAACCAATGGTATTGCATGTTAGTAAAAAGGAAAAATATATAATGCCAAAAAACAAACAAGTGTAATCCCACAACCTAAATTTCAATAGCAAATAATGAATGCTGAGCATGAGGAGTGCAATAGTATAGTATAAATGGTAATACATTGTTAAGCTGGGCATACACAAAAATATACACTTGATTTGTGGGCTATGCCCCCCCCCCCACCAATGTAATGAGCAAATCAGAGCAAGTCAGGTTTATGTGATCATTTGGTCCCTTAGCCAACAATCTGATCTTAATCATTGGCAGACTGATGGAGAGCTTTCCAAATGAGATCTTTAAATCTGCACAATAGTGATGAGCAAATCTGTTTTCTTTTGATTTGCTGAAAAATTTATGGAACCATGAAAAAGAATTTGCAAAATCAATTGCTGTCATTAAATTCAATGGCAGTTTTCTGTGAAGATGCATTGGAGTCAAAGGGTTTTTTTTTAATCAAAATATATTGAAGTCAATAGATCTCTTTCATGTAGTTTTTTCATATTTTTCACAGTGAAAATTTTTGTGGCAACACTTTTCAGGTTTTTGCAAAATAAGGTAAAAACATAAAAAAGCAAAAAATAAATTTAAAAAGTAAAGACAATGGCAGTTTTAATTTTTTTTTGTTCTTCATTTTGTCCCCATACAAGGTCTAGAGGAGTCAATATTACAGCTAATAATGGAGCTTGCATGTAATCTTCAGTTGAAGAATTCACTCTGGTGGGTGGTGAAACATATTCAAGGTTACTCAGAAAGTGCAGTTTCTTAGCAGGTGCTTAATTTTAAATTTCAAGCAAGTTTTGGTTGCATAACAATCATGTGTACTGCCAAACTGAGCCCCCTGTAGGCTTCCATTTCACTTAGGAGCTTGCAAATCAGTGTTCTTATCTGGTACCCCAGGAACAATTTTCATCATTGCGTGGCTCCCCAACTCTTTTTACATTTGAATGGCTGGTTGGACTGGGCCGGCAGAGTGCCAGGAAAAAACCTGGTGGGCCTCACCAGCTAAGACCCGCTCCCTGCCCTTGCTGCCCCAATTTCCGTCTCCGGACCCCAGTCACGTCAAAAAATGTATGTACATATGCGTGGGGAGAGGGCATGCCAAAGGTGGCTGCACCTGCGGTCTGGAGGGGTATTTGCAGCAGGTTCGGGGCTGGGGGAGACCCTGAGACAGCAGCCCCCGTGGGCACCCCAGTCTGACCCTGTTTGAATGTGGTTAAAAATAGGGATGCACCGAATCCAGAATCCTTCTGCCTGGCCGAACCAAATCCGAATCTGCAAATTAGGGCCAGGGAGCTAAATCACGTGGCTTTTTGGCACAAAACAAGGAAGTAAAAAATGTTTTCCCCTTCCCACCCATAATTTGCATATGCAAATTAGGGTTCGGATTCGGTTCGGTATTCGGCCAAATCTTTCGGGAAGGATTTGGGGGTTCGGCCGAATCCAAAATATTGGGATTCGGTGCATCCCTAGTTAAAAAACATTAGGAACTGCTGCTTTAGATAATAGATACAGTGTATCAAGACCTGTATGTATTCAAAACTTCATAGAGGCAAGGCAAGGTTCTTGAGGTAAAATATTTAGATTGTAAGCTCTACAGGACAGGGGTCTCCACCCTCCTGTCTCCTGGACACTAAGTTTTTAAATTTAAATAATCTTTGCATTTATTTGCATTGGATTTTTTACTTACGTTATTGATTTTTGTATTGACCTCCTGTTTGTTCTACTAATGCATTGTTCTGTAGCTATATAAATAAAAACACACATACAAAAGAGGCAGGGTTTCAGTACTGTTTAGATGTGTGGAGAATGTTAGAGGGAAATCAAGCATAATACCAATACATGTGATTCTGGAACTGGGCGAATCGAGGTATAATCAATGAAAGGTTGAAGTGGGACAAAGCAAGGGAAGACAGAAAGGAATTTCAGTCTTATATTAGTTTCCAGTTAGTGAGATGCCCTCCCATGTCATATCGAAATAGAAAAACAATGTGACCCAAAAAGTGAAGAACCTAGTTTATTAATGCATAGGAAGGAAGGGCTAGAGCTTTTATGGGTGCATTTGCATCCAAGGCACACCTGCTCTATACACCACATAATTGATTTAAAGTGTTGCACCAGTCAACGCAAGAGAGATTATATCTGCTCCTGATGGTTTTAGAGATTAGAGTTCCTAACACAGTGGTTTGGGCGTTGAGTGCTCTAACACATACCTAGACGTGCTCAGCTTCTCCTTTAATGGTTTTAGGCAAGGCCTGGGATTGGACAAGTGTGTATGGCAGATGCAGTGAAAGACATGCTTGCTTTCTTGTGATTAGTCTCTTCCCCTTTTATAAATACAATTTGCCTTTCTTTGTTATATAGTAGCGTAGAACTTTCTACTGATACATAATTAAATACATCTCTTTAATAAATGCTTTTGGTTTTCCGAACTCATTATTCTTATGAAACAGCCACCTGTGCAAGTATATGAAACCCGCTGAAGTGATTTTTCCATGTCCTCTGTTCATGCTAAAAGCTAAAATGACTGTGATTTGTAATTTATACAAAACATTAACACTATTTACACACAGCAAGCAGGTGTACAAAAAGCCCACGCTGAGGATGAATTGAGCTCATAAAATGAAGGGGGGGGTGGAGAATTAGCAGTTTATTGAAGCCAGTCAGGCAGTAACACTTCAAACTTGATTAGTGCTCTCCTGGAAAAGTCAAATAAACTGTGACTTTCAAAATTAGGATCTTGTGCAGGTTCAGCACACTGCCTCTCAGCCCTGCACACAAAGTGCTTAAGCAGGATATTTTCCTGTCATGTGTGCCCTACATAAAATGCATCACAGCACATAGAGAGGGAATTTACAATTATTACACATTAACTGGTTCCCCAGGGTCTGTATTTATATCTATATGTGGCAATAGCACAACAGTTTATTCCACAGATAAAGCAAACAAAAAAATAGATATGACATATGAAATAGTGAGGATTCAGTATTAATTGCTCCAGAGCACAGAGTTTATCAGAATAATGCCTAGCATGGAACTGTAAATAATTAGATGGTACTCCAGTAAAAAGCCAATGATCAGTAAGCTTTCCAAAGAGGAGATACTGATTCAAGGACATATTGGTAATTTAATAGTCTAGCGTAATGTGACAGAAACACATTTATGGAAATTCCTGCTTTGGAATTTCTTTGGATTTATAAGATATCTTTCAAAAATGACTTTAATATTGTGTTCTGATATGCAGAATATTCGGGTCACGAGTACTAATCTAAAAGGGTAGTGAGGAAAATTTCTTCTACCATGGTCACGGTGACAATATTAGGTGGGATTTATAACATCAGGGTCTACTATGACTTTTTTTTGAGGAAATTTCTGGTGATGGTTTTCAGTAACACATTGAGATGTGGATCTTTCAATCACCATTTTTGGCCATAGACTAGCTTTGCCATTTGGACAGTGGAGATAGAGGAGTTGATGTACCTTATTACTATGGGGCACATTTACTAAAGGTCAATGTGAAAATTCTAATGAAATTTGAATTTTTAAAATTGAAATTACGAAGTAATTTTGGGCTACTTCAACTATCGAATAGCCCAAAATTCGAATAGAATTGAAAAAAAGTAGAATTTTCAAATTTCAAAGTACTTGCCCTTTAAAAATCCTTCGACTTCGACTATTCACCAGTTTAAAGCTGGCGAATTGCCATTTTAGCCTACGGGGGACTTCATAGAACCTGTCCTGAAAATTTTTCTAGGTTCCAAGAATTCAAAGTATTTTGCGTAGAATCGTTAGTTTGATCGAATTGAGCGATTCAAATGATTTTTTATTAGATCGAAAATGGACCTATTCGATTGAAATGTTTCTAAGTTTTTTACTTCTAAAATTCAGCCCTTAGTAAATCTTCCCCTTAGACTCACTTAAGTAAATCTGCCCCTTAGACTCACTGGTATTTCAGTCTGAAAACCCCAGGGACGTGATTTTCAAAATTTGATAGCCTTGTATTAGTTCTATCCTAGTAAACATGCTTTGGACAGCAAACATATGTGTAAGTCCAAGATGTCCTTCATCAGACACAAAGTGAGCAAGACTCCTGCTTTTAGCATTTTTTGCATTTTATTGATGTGACCAAGTATCAAGGTAACACACTACTTGAAAATTATGGAGATTGTGCAATAACTATGTGGTTTTTGCTGTGTATAAAACTGTCTGATCTAGATATCAGCTGGGCATATTGGTCCCATGCTTATGCGATTTGGAGTGTCTGGAGTAAACCAAAACCAGTCAGCCTATGTTTATACAGCTATTACTTTCCCTTTATTTCCTACTGAAATATTCATACCTGACAACAGAAGTAAATAGGTGCATTAGAGAGGCATTAGGGCAACATGTGACAAAGCTGTCTATTTAGCCCTAACACAGTTGAGAAAATAAGTCATAATTAGTAAATGAGTTTAAGAGCAAAATAATTGGGCTGCAGGTGACAGGCAAAGAACATTATAACTAAAAGAAATATATACAGAATAGGGAGACAGGAATGTAGGAACAAGACCAACTAGCAAGATAATAATATATTTAGACACCATAAATCCTACGCAGAAAATAAGTGACATTATTTCACACATGAATTAAATTTACACTTAACTCATTAGTGTTGGCAGGCTACTGCACATTATTGAACCTCTTGCTATAGGGTCCCCTTCACAAGACAATTAATATGATGATGACTGTGGTAGTATAGGAAATCTGCAATTAGAATTCATTTTTATTTTTTCTGTTGGATTTCTTTTTCTAGCTTTATATCTGTACCTAGTTTGGTTATGCAGTAAACTTGGAATATGGCATGGTCGTAACTTGCCTCCACAGGTCCCCCCCTGCACTAAAAATGTTTTTTTTTTAGACCCCCTGCAGAAAATATTGGGCTTCCCAGCAATCGGAACCTTAGTATTGTTCTTACTTAGCACCTTCTCATGATGAACAAGATTGAAGGATCCCACTTGTGAATAAAATGTTTTGCATACAGCTGATATCCTTATCTTAAGATATGTTGAAATATTTTGTCCTCCTAAAGGGAAGAAAGTTTAATGGATTTCCTGATCTGGAGTGTGATGGGTTTTTTACTCCTCTATATTTTTTTTTTCAGTTGTAAATTGTTCAATATTTTTATCAGATGGTAGATAAAATCTTTCTTACTTTGTTTAGTTTGTCACTCATTCCCATGGCAATCATCTGTGCCTTCAGCTGTTGTTCCTGAAAGTAATACATAAGATTTGCATTGAAAACTTGGCATTGAAATCAACCGCCCACAAGGATGTGCAGAAGAATCCGTTTTTACCTGCCGTTCAAATGGATAAACAAAAGGAAAACTTCCTTAAAGGTAAAGCTTGATAACATGCATGTGTTCTGGGAAAAAGGCGGACAGACAAGTTCCAAGTTGCATATTGCAAAGATCAGTAATAGTTACATAGTTACATAGTTAAATTGGGTTGAAAAAAGACAGAGTCCATCAAGTTCAACCCCTCCAAATTAAAATCCAGCATACATACACACACACACACACACACACACACACATCTCCACTATTTCAAACACAAACCATATATGCCCATAGCTATACTAACTGTAGAGTTTAGTATCAAAATAGCCTTTGATATTACGTCTGTCCAAAAAATCATCCAAACCCCTCTTAAAAGCATCAACAGAATGAGCATCACAACATCACCCGGCAGTGCATTCCACAACCTCACTGTCCTGACTGTGAAGAACCACCTACGCTGCTTCAAATGAAAGTCCTTTTCTTCTAGTCTGAAGGGGTGGCCTCTGGTGATCCTCTTTATGGGTAAAAAGGTCCCTTGATATTTGTCTATAATGTCCTCTAATATATTTATAAAGTGTAATCATGTCCCCTCACAAGCGCCTTTTTTTCCAGAGAAAACAACCCCAACCTGGACAGTCTTTCTGAATCTCATTTTTTTGTTTCACTTACATTAAAGTGCAATTAGACTTTACAAAAAGCAGCACTGGATAATTATCATGGCAAGGGGGGAGAGTTGGAATCTCGGCATCATTGGGGAAATGCTATATAAATATAAGTAAAATAATAATGTAATAATATAAGTAGGGAAGCACAGCATTCACTATTTTGGATTCAGCCGAACCCCCGAATCCATTGCGAAAGATTTGGCTGAATACCAAACCGAATCCGAACCCTAATTTGCATATGCAAATTAGTTAGAGGAAGCTTAAAAGCCAGCTGTGCACGAAATAGGCAGCTAAAAAATTTTTTACTTCCTTGATTTGTGACGAAAAGTCATGTTGTGTTTGGTAGACGAGGATGAGGAGAGTATAACAGTGCTTTATAATATGCTTTATTAGCAGGTCATGCAGCCATTACATAACAGCAGTAACTCTTACTTTAACTTTCAAGTTGTACAGAAAGTCCTATGTATGCACAGTGCCACCTGCAGGTCATTTGTATAAACACCACAAGTCACATGATTTTAAGGATTCAGATTTGGTTCGGCCAGGCACAAGGATTTGTCCGAATCCTGCTAAAAAAGGCTGAATCCTCACCGAAAACCGAACCAAATCCTGGATTCGGTGCATCCCTAAATATAAGTTGTATTGGTCAGAAGCACATGGGCCATAATGGCATTATCCATAGCAGAGACAACTCTTTGGGGGGGAATGTAATAAAAGTTGCAAAGAGAAAAACAATTCACACCAATAAGAATAAAAACTCACATCTCACAATATAATATGTTATTGCTTTGTGAATTTTAATTGTCCACTTTTAAGAGGTGCTTGAAATTGTAGTAATCTTTTGGAGAAAACATAGCTTTTTCAGTATTAAAGGGAAACTGTCACGGGAAAACATGTTTTTTTTAAAACGCATCAGTTAAAAGTGCTGCTCCAGTAGACTTCTGCACTGAAATTCATTTCTCAAAAGAGCAAACAGATTTTTTTATATTCAGTTTTGAAATCTGACATGGGGCTAGCCATTTTGTCAATTTCACAGCTACCCTGGTCATGTGACTTGGGCCAGCACATTAGGAGGGAACTGCTTTCTGGCAGGCTGTTGTTTTTCCATTTCAATGTAACTGAATAGTACGCAGTGGGACATGGGTTTGTACTATTGAGTGCTGTTCTTAGATCTACCAGGCAGCTGTTATATTGTGTTAGGGAGCTGTTATCTGGTTACCTTCCCATTGTTCTTTTGTTAGGCTGCTGGGTGGGGGAAAGGGAGGGGGTGATATCACTCCAACTTGCAGTACAGCAGTAAAGAGTGACTGAAGTTTATCAGAGCACAAGTCACATGACCAGGGGCAGCTGGGAAATTGACAAAATGTCTAGCCCCATGTCATATTTCAAAATGAAATATAAAAAAATCTGTTTGCTCTTTTGAGAAATTGGTTTCAGTGCAGAATTCTTCTGAAGCAGCACTATTAACTGATGTGTTTTGAAAAATTTTTTTTTCCCATGACAGGTTCCCTTTAAGTTTTATTACAATGAATGAGCATTGGTGCCAGCTATTAAATTTAGCAAACTTTCTTCCACTGTTGGAAGTGGTTGCTAAACAGTTTCCGGGTTTCGCAAAAGTATAAGTGAAACTTGTTTGCACAGAGGCATATGTTTTCACATTTTCGTTAATGACTTTTATTACATACCCCCCATTTATGTTCCTCATCATCCTCTGTGTGAGTAAACCTGAGGTCCATTGCCTTGTTCATATGTCTAATAAACCCTATTACTGTTTTCACTAAGAAACTCCTGGCTGGCGCCCAAGTTTTTTTCCCTGTGTTTGTGTACAGTGCCTGTGGGTTGTAGTTCAACCAACTCTTAAAGGGATAGCTTCCACTTTGCGAAGGCCCTGCCCTGATGTGTAAAGTCGCAGTGTAATCCATGCTCATGCTGTAGCTGGAGCCTTTAACTATCTCTGTGCCAGATAGGCCAAAAAAGTATTACATAAATATAAAACCAGTTACCAAGATAAATGTGCTATGTAGTCATTAGTTTTGAATTATATACATTCTTCTCTTAAACTGCACAAAATGATTTTAAAGATAAGTAAATTTTATACTTTGCCAGATATTTAGTCATGAATAAATATTTAATGAGATGCAAGGACACAGTTCACTAGAGTTAGGTTTCCTATGCTTCAAATGGCTTTAGGCTCCTGCAAGGAATTATTTGTTTATACATTACGTATGAACCAATATCCAAGCATCTTCATTCAGAATTTTGCTATAGGATATGGTGCAATAAGTGTATGATTAACTATTCATCTAGGTGCCAACATTTTCTCTCTACTTTTGATAGAATAAGTTTGACAATAGGATACATTGGAACATAGATTGGAAGCTTTAGGGCAACATCTTCATTTCAAATGTGGTTTGTTGAGCGTGAATTGAAATTCCTAGCACTTATTAAATGATTCTCATTCATATATATGTATATTTTTAAGAGTTGTGTCACAGGTTAACACTGTGCTTACTTTTTGTAAAGTTCATTAATGTAACAACTATACACTGGCATAATGACACAGTTAGTACTTTTACTCTAGATCTCGGTATTGGATAGATAAACCCAGGTTTTTATAATTAGAATTTGGAGAATTCTCTCCAGACTTTTTTAAAGAAAGCTTAACACTATAATTGTTGAAACACTTGGAATATTATCAGAAAATACTGTAGTGAAATTGAAATATACATAACAACTCAAAACAGAGAAACCAGAATCACTGACCGAAGCACAATTTACACACTTTAATTCAATGGAGTTACAGAAGAAAGTGCACACCATCCCACAACTTAACTAATTACAAACTCCAGAGCTAACCCTATTTCCATCCTAGCCATGGGCTGCCAGTCTTCCTCGATGTTCCCTCTTACCCCTCTCTACCCACCTCTTTTTTTTGTCTGCATGCACACTAATATTTTGCCTGCTACTTCTGAGCACATGTTGTCTAGGAAGAGACTGGACTATGTATATTCTGAGATAAAGACAAGGCATGTGGGGGCAAGAGGTTAGAGGGAGCAAGGTGAGAAGCCTATTCCATTCCTAGTTCTGGCCCTGACAAACACATAAGATTTACTTTACTTTTTGTAAAGGTTACATGTCAGTTGTGGGTGAGTCAAGACACAAAGGGCCAGTGCTGTAAAAGGTTGGGGTGATTTTGTGAGAGGGGGTTAATTGATGATATAATGAGTTGGGTGAATTCTGGACAGATGGGGTAAGAGAAGGGATACTATTTGTAAAGATTCTAATTTCAACATTAGATACATTTTTTCCATGCAATTTAATCTGGTCCAGTAATCCAATTTGTCTCTGTCCCTTGATCATACCCTTAAGAAATCCTTGTCTTTGGCTCTATCCTACACTAAACTTATGTGCTCCACAATCTCCCACATTCATAAAACAGCAGACTAACATTTCAATCTATTCTTGGCACCTTTCAGAGTGTTTCTCGAAGCAGCAAATTAATCACTGAAATTCAAGGAATTTTCAAGATTGCCAAATCGATTGACTCATCTCTATTCATCCCAGGTGATCCACTTAAACTAGGAGAGATTACTATCTCATAGACGTGCCAGATCATTGAACCTGCCTCCTATCCTTTTACCTTAGAAAATATTTGGATTTGGACTTCCTGACATGAATAACTTTGTCAGTGAATGAAGGCTTTCTCATATGCATATATCATAAGTCCTAAAAATTTAAATAAAATACTAATATAAACAATAACATATTAACAGCAAGGTGCAATAACGTATACAGTATCTACTGGGTGATATAGGTGACTGCGACCTGTTTTCCAGAATGCTTTGGAATCTGGGATTTTATTGAGAAAGGATCTTTCTTAAATTTTTCATCTCCATATTTATTTGATCCTTGTATCTTTTGTAATATGCTA
>CM044434.1:13743069-13775803 GCA_024363595.1 Xenopus borealis | reverse complement strand
TAATTCCCTAAAATGCGAAGTTGCTTCCTGGGCATCGACCACCTTTTTGCTAGTGATACTTCTATGGTGTGAGCATTTCATAGAGAAGATTTGCTAGTGTTCATTTATGCCTAGTGAAAAATCACTAGTGAGCTTACACTTAATTTTGAAAAGGGTGGTTACATTAAAGTTGTATGGACGTTGGTCCAAATGCTTGAAGTGGCCACTTTTTATTACAAATGTCCAATGAACCTGAATAAAGATAAAAGAGATCCTACACATGAGGCCAGTATAAAATGTTTCATGGCCCTCTGGGGGAAATGTTTATGGTAGGACTTTTTCAGGCAATTATGCTAAA
Organism: Xenopus borealis; assembly: GCA_024363595.1. NCBI lineage: Eukaryota > Metazoa > Chordata > Amphibia > Anura > Pipidae > Xenopus > Xenopus borealis. Next base: position 13,775,466 of record CM044434.1, on the reverse strand, counting down.
AAAAAGTCCTTTTTTGACTTTCTGAGGTACAGGATATGATGTAAATGACATAAGATTGAGGAACAGCATCAAACTGGCCCTATGAAAAAAATGGGAAACATCTAGTGGGTTCTGGCCACTGTAGTTCCCTCCACTCCCTAAAGCAGGTTTGTGGGTGACAGATGGGGATATGCAGTGTGTGTGGGAGGGGGTGAGGGATGGTCAGAAACACCAGGTGGAGGAGGGATGGTCTGTGATGGCTAGACCCAGAAGGTCAGGTTCTCTGTTGAACCCTTGGGTCTTCAGCGCAGCACTGTTTTTGAGCATTAGAATATTGCCAACATATTTTACATAGATATATAATGATAAGGCACATAGGAATAGAGGAGCCTTCTGTAAATGTTTAAAATAAATACTGTAATTGGTTAATGGTTAATATAGAATCAGGGATCTCAAAACTGAGTTTAAACTGTTATTGAACATGCAACAGGAGCACTTGGGGGTGGGTTACTGCCTACAAAATGGAGGTTATAGTAAAGGTTGAAAACATTGTCAGTGGGATGGTCTTTAGATTAATAGGAAAATTCATTCTTTCACAGATGATGGTTGTGGGCAAGATATGCAATTCCCCACTCCCATGTAAAATCTCTGTGGGAAAAATAAATGGGAAATTAAGGGGCACAAAGTTAATTTGTGAATAAAATTAAAATTAAAATTAACATTCGAATTTTGAAGTAATTTTGGGATAGCCCAAAATTCGATTTGAATTGAAAAAATTTGAAAATTCGAATTTTGAAATACTGTCTCTTTAAAAAATGTATCAATTCAACTAGTCTCCACCTTAAAGCTGCCAATATTGCCAGTGTAGCCTTTGGGGGACCTTCTGGAAAATCTAAATTTTTTTTAAATGGCCCCCCCAAAAATGTCAATGGTTTAATTTCTAATTTTTTTCATTTGAAATTCGACCAATAGTAAATCTGCCCCTAAGACCTTATGAATTCCTCCTGAAAGAAGTTCAGCTTTTTGAAACAATGGCCAACTAAAATAGTATGTCATTTTCTGTTGCATGCTCTTAATTTTATTTCACAAAAAAAGACTTTTTAACCTACCATCTATAGACCACAATTACCCTGCTTTTCTTGTCTGTGCTTTTATCCATAACCTTTCATGAAGCCCATAATTTCACACGCGTTTGCAGTTTCTGCTTCACTACATCCAATGTTTTGCTTTCGCCTTCATAATTTTTCTTCAGCACTTGGCACATCTCCCCTTATTTAATCTTGAAAACTTAGACATATGTGCTGTAGGACGTCAGAACATTATATTTGCAGGTCTATTTTAGCTACCAGTTTTAGACATTACATTCAAACCTAAATTATGGACCAGTCTGAAAACTCCACAGCATTGTCAGCCTCCTAATTGGGCTTTCGTTTATTTATACCCCAGATGAAGGAACACATTATTTTATTGCATTGAACTTTAATTATTTGTATCTGGTAAAGCATAAAAAATATCAGAATGAAAATATAGGTTCTACTTTAACAATTAAGATACTTGACAGTTGTTTTTATTTCAACAGTGTATTTGTGTTATAAGTCTATCTCTAGGCTGAAAATTTTCAAAAATTGTTAAACATTTAGATGATTATTTATTCCATTCCAAATGCTTAAAACTCAAAAAGTTTTTTATTATAAAATCCAAGTTTTCTTATAAAAAAAACATGAATTTTTCAAAAGTTATTATATCCTGAAGCTGCAAAAAGTCTGAATCTGAAAACACTCCATCTTTAACCTGTTGAGATCCTGTAGAAGTCAATTTCAGAGGTCCTACAGTATTTACAAATGGAATATATTATTGTCTGCATTGTGTTTTGTATGATAATCAGAACATTTTGGGCTTTTGCGATGATTTCATGAAAAATTCTGACTTTTTTGCTGTGAAATCGGCAAAATACAGATTTTTCGCGAGACAATCCGAAAAAGTTGTGGTTTTCGTGCGACAGTCCAAAAAAGTTGCATTTTTTCTATAAAGAGTATGACATCTTTCTGATATCTAAAGAAGTTAATTTGATAACTATGGTTTAAGATGAACTCTTTATTGCTTATTGCCTGAAACTTAAACAGTCTTGTTACAACCATTTTATTTTAATATATGTAACATTGTTGGTGGAAAATGGAATAGAAATGCAAATGAGTTTGCTGTTCTAAAAACTCTTTTCCCTGGTGAAAAAAGACTTTCTCCGTCTGTGTTTTGAATCAACATGAGTTGAGCTGCAGTCTGCTATATTTAGTTTAACGGTAGATAAAAAGTAGAAACTGTATTCACAATAATTAAGTTGCCTCACATTCCATAGTTTAATCATCAGTTAGGAGACAGCACAGTGAAATCTACTTTGAATAATTTGTTTTATCACTTTTTATTGCACCATCAAAGTGGCTTCAGGAGTCGGTTTGTTTTAAACTTTGTTTCTAAAATGAAAACCTTTGCACACTGAAGATGAATTACACTTAAACTTTAACGTTGGATGCTGAGTCTATATTAAAAGCTGTTCCTCTCTTTGAGCACTTCCTGCTGATAAGCAGTTTCTTTTTTTTCAAATTCATTGGCATCACTGTAAATAAACCATGTAGGTGTGAGCTATCTTCTGTAAAGTCTATTTCTGCTTCAGATTTCCAACTCTATTGTTAAGGACATTCTGGCATTATATAATATCAACTTAATATAATGAAAGAAGAAAAAGAATAATTCAGCAACTTAAGGTTCCTAAAGTTTCAGAAATGTTGATATCATACCACATACACACACACATATTGAAAGCATAAATAATAATGTGATTAATGGCAATGGGGTATATTTAAGTTGCTGTCCATATGTGGACAGATGCTTCAATAAATTTTGCTCCTTACTTGGACTTCTAAATTGGTTAAGTATGAAACAATTTAGAATGAAGTTTGAAATAAACACATAATTAATAAAACACACACACAATTAATAAAAGATAACATTCAAATTAATCAGCAATGCATATGGAATGCTGGTTGTATTCTCCTGCCAGTCAGTATACCACTACATGGCAACATGTCCAATTAATGTATACTAGCAAATAATGTAAACATTAAATTAACCCAAAATAAGGATGCATTTTATCTTACTTGGGATAAATACAAGGTATTGGTTTATTATTACAGAGAAAAAAGAAGTAATTTAAAAAAACATTTATTATTTTGATGGAGTCAGTGGGAGACAGCCTTTCCATAATTCAGAGCATTCTGGATAATGGGTTGGTCGATAATAAATCCCATACCTGTACTTCTAAATGGAAAACACTCACTAAAAGCTTAGAAGAAACCTTGGGGAAGCCTTGGCTGAATCCAGAGAAAGGGAACCCACCAGCCATGAGGTGAAGGATGGTCTGAAGACCCTTTGGGTATAAAGTCTAGAGTTTCTGGAACATTCTGGCTGTTGGACTAAGGAGTGTGGGAGTCCTTTTCTTTTAAGGAAGTGTTTTTTTTTTTTTTTTTGATTTTGTGGTCATGAGATCATGAGCACCTAACTTTTCTGGATTTTCAGTAAACAACTCCATATCACATATTTTTTATAATTTTTCTATGTTACAAACAACACATACACCCACATTTGAAATAAATGAAAATAAGCATATTTTGGGGGAATATTTGATACCAAGTATACAAACATATAATAGTATTGTATTAGATCAATCAAAAGGCTAAGTATAGCTAGTTTTTGAGGTTGTTCTTTTTTTTTTTAGGTTTTATAGGTAAGAGATTTAATATCCAGTAATACACTGTCCACAAAGTTCCCACACCCAGTATAAATGTCTGATTTACTCTTCCTGTGTAATAAGATATCAGTGCTAACTAATCCATGTTGATGGCATAACAGTTGAGTTATGGCTCTTGGGATATTATTTTCTCAGTTCTTTCTTAAACATTTTATATTTGTTTTCTCTCACTACATATATTCAGCATTCATAAAATTTAATTTTTTTTTCAAAGCTGCTTTTCTCTAGCTAAGCTTTCTTATCTCAATCACTCTTTTAATTAATCCTGCTAAGATCGCAGAAGTCTGCAGTTACATACTGTATATGTAAATCATGGATTTCAGTTGGAATTTCAGACCACTGTGGTCTCAATACTTTTGCTATAGAATCAGAGCCACAAGGCAGTGACCCTTTTTTCATTCCAAAAAATATAAAAAAATAAAATTTAAAGGAAATTATAACATTATATAAAAAAGCACATTTATTTACTTGTGTATGACTGACAAAAGTTAATGTGAATAAGTTAATCCTGCAGTTGTAGGACAAGCTGGACTCTTTCATGTGATGTGCAAGACTTCTGACATGCTGCGTTACTGTAAATGATGTATAAATTCCATCTACATCAGTAGAAGTCACATTACATTAGTGCTGGTGGGGAGTAATATTGTGCATGTTATTATAATAAATTGGCCTATATCTGTAACTGGAAGATATACAAAACCATTAAAACATATTTTTATGAACTAAGCTATTTATAAAACAATTTAAAAACTCTGTAGGGGGGATATATATTAAAATAAACAAAATGGAACCGTTTAGTTGTATTTTGCTTTTTACAGATGGTAGTATATTGAGATGTAGCATATTATGTGCTAAGGACAGCTTTGCCTGAAAATGACATAGCAACAACATGTATAAAAAAAGACCATCTTAAAGAACAACCTCTCTGTGTTGAGTGAGCAGAACATGAAGATTACATAAATGGATACGTTTATAATTCATAAATATCTAAAATGCAAAAATCTAAAAACTTAATTTAAGAGGTCACCTTGTAATGACAGAAACCTTAGCACTACAGTGGGAATATATCCAACACAGCTATGTAATACCTGGAAGCAGCTGAAAAGTTGCAAAACTAGGCAGGCCTTTTGAGTCAGATCTTACTAATCAAAGTCTACCAGTGCCAGCCTTAGCTATTTCCCTTTAACGGAGAACTAAACCCTGAAAATTAATGTTGCTAAAAATGCCATATTTTATACACTGACCTTATTGGACCAGCCCAAAGTTTCAGCTTGTCAGTAGCAGCAATGATCCAGGACTTCAAACTTGTCACAGTCAGTCAACATCTTGGAAAGTGTATGTGACTCTCACATGCTCAGTGGGCTCTGAACAGCTGTTGAGAAGTTAATCTTAGGGGTCATCACCAATTATCAAGCAGATAATCAAGCATTATCAAATGAGGTATGGCTGTAATATAAACTGATCCTACAGGGCATTATGGTGCTAATTACACTGGCTTCTGTGCTGCAATGTAGAAATTATGTGTATTATATACTAATCAAATCTTTACTGCTAAAGGGCTGTGGTTCCTTTAGACCAGTGATCCCCAACCAGTAGCTCTCGAGCAACATGTTGCTCCCAGTGGCCTCAAAGCAGGTGCTTATTTTTTAATTAATGGCTTAGAGGCAAGTTTTGGTTGCATAAAACACAGATGTCCTGCCAAACATCCTCTCCTGTAGGCTGCCAGTCCATATAGGGGTTACCAAAAAGCCAATCAGAGCTCTTATTTGACATCCCCATGGACTTTCTCATGCTTGTGTTGCTGTCCAACTCTCTTTTAAATTTAAATGTGGCTCGCAAGCAAAAAAGGTTGGGGACCCCTGCTTTAGACTGATAAAAAAGATCAAAACACAATGTACAACATTTCAAGCTACTTTAGTAAAGCTTTACTTCTCCTTTAAAGCTTATCAGCAGTTAAAGATTATAGCCATTGTTTGCCTGAAATCCCATGGCCAGTATTTCTGTGCAAGAAGTCCACCGATAATGTAACATAAAATCAGTGAAAGGTTCGCAATACAGACGTGGTCTCCTTTATCAACACTGGGCACAAGAGTAGTGAAAAATTGAAACCAATCAAAATTTAGCTTTCATTGATCTAACAGTAGCTGGTTGAAAGAGAGAAGCTAATCTCGGATTTGTAGCTATGGGTTACTGGGTTACTATCCAAGTGCAAATATGCCACACAGTCACTAAATTTAAAATAAGGCACAGAACAGTGGCATTGAGATCCTGCCTCCTTGGTTCCTCACAGCAATTTTAGAAGCTATTCAACCAACATTACCCTGTGAAACACACTGTAAAATGAAATCTTCTTTTTTTTTTGTAACACTGAGATACAGAAAGCTAGTGCTGAATGGAGAGGCTTGATTATAAAGAGCTCATTATCTTTTCCAGAAGCAGGGAAGGTAGTAGTTGTAAAGTTAATCAAAGTAGTTTGGCGCAGCAATCCTTGATAAAACAATGCTTGCCCTCTGCATTAGGTTTTTTAATTTAAAACCCTCAGGGCATGTACTATTTTGGCCCTGATCCAGGACTAGCACTTTATCAATCATGATCTACTTCTGTACTCCCTTCTGTGCTTACACAACAATATCCTTCTTATTTACCAATTCCTTTTCAACACCAAATAATGTAAAATAGACCCAGAAAGCAGAGGCACTGCATCAACACAATGTCATGGAGTACTCACAGGCTGAATAATTAATGTTATCCTATCTACAGAAGAAGATAGTTAAGCAGTTTTCAAGACCAAATAACTTGGGTATACTGCAGATAGCTGAACATAACTTTACATTTGGGCTCTTTTTAGTGGTGTGTTTGTATAGAAATGTGTATACAATTTCTCATTGAAATGATATGAAAAAAAAGTCAGAAAGAACATGGCATATTCTTATAGTAGGATATTTGTAGGGTACAATGCAGTAGGTAATGATCAGCTGTTTATATAAAATGAAAGAAAAGTTTGAATAAAATGGTTATCTGACACAAGCAATCTAACATTCGTTGCTCTTATTCATCCAGTGGGGGCCAAATTGTAGACTATTTTTGGCTAAAGAGGTTGAAGCTAAATTCCTAGCTTAGTATTTAATTTATATCTTGCTGCCTTTGCCTTTCTTTTTGCATGCATAACCAATGCTGTATTTCATTATTTTGATAAAGGCTTCTTTTCCTCTATCTTACATGAATTGCAAACGATTGCAATCTATAGGATGTTCCAAGGATCCCAATATTTTATCAAAGTGGTCTAATGTTTTATTTTTTTTTTAAATTAAAAAATAGCAAGTCCATCCATTTGATATATTTTTTATATGGAATTTGTTTTCTGTAGGTGGGCCTTTTTTTCCTTCTGCTTTCTAAAGAGCCTATTGCTGTGGATGCAATTGAGTTTGCAGGTATCTGTAGTCAATGTTCTAGAACTTTATCACATAAACAAATATAAATAGGTCTCTCTTGACCTAAAATTTTCCTTTTTTTGTGGAAAAAGCTTAAAAAAGCAGTTGGCAGCCATTTTCTAGAAATCTTGAAGCTTTTGACAGATCCAGAATATATATAATGTTTTGCCTTCTTCCAGACTACATCTCCATCCCTGAGACATGGTTGTATGAGGGTTCCAGAGTCCTGGTGTGTGATAACACCTTATGTTTTGTCTTGTATTTTTTTATGTGTTTTCTTTAATGGAGAGACTCATTGGGGTTTTAGCTGCATTTCCCACATTCTGTAGCATCTAAATAAGTCTACTATAGAGTCAAGTCCTCTCTCCGATTTACGCCTATATGGATGTGATTTTATGAGAAATTTATAGAATCAAATATAAAGTGCCATTCAGACGCCATCCCTTTCGGTGTGTAGCCTAATATACAAAGGGAAGAAACCAGGTCTGTATCTGGTAGTTTACCCTGTAAGATTTTGAGGTTTTTAAACCTAGACAGTCCCTCTCATGTTGGTTCCAAGATAATATATTTCTTTTGATCACAGAGTATTTGAAACCAAAAATGATAAATTCACTGCATCACTTATTATGTCATTATTAGGAGACAAAAGCTGGCCATAGATGTGTCTGTAGAAATCTTTCGATCTAATACTAATCATTCACACTGAATAAAGTAGTAAAAAAAACATATCAGATGATGTTGTGGCCATGAATTGACAGGCAGCATTCGTACAAAAGTTAAGTCTTTCAAATAGTAGTGACAGTCATCCATTGATATTGTGCTATGTAGGGCAAAATTGGTCCTTTATTACATGGATTAAGTGGAAATTTTATAGCTTCCAAAAAAAGTCAATAAAAGCTTGCTAATTTCACAGAGACTAGCTCATTGTGTCTTTGGGCTTACACTATGGACTTTACAACTAACAAGCCTGTCAGTTCTACAAATTTCTTAAAGCACTGGGAATAACCATCAAGTGACTTCACTTAGGTGCTGCCCGCAGACCAACTGTATTTGGGAGTCTCTCCCAAATACACCTGCAATACATTACACTGTGTGACATTAACATTAATTAACAATGAATAAAAGATGCCCTCTGTGGACTGCAAATACTGCTTACAACAGTTCTGTTAAGTCATCTGCTCTAAGTTTCTTAGCTGCAAAAGAAATTTAAATTCAAATAACACAGCGAACGCCTGTGACTAATGCAGAGCTCTGGGAAAACTGCAATGTTGCTATTATTTTTTAATGATTTGCATCAGGCACATTCTCCTTTTGCTTTATAAAGGAAAGGTAGCATTTTAATTACAAACACAAATGCCGAATGACTCACCCCGTATGTGAATAAGTTAAATCACAACAGATAGTCATTATGGTCTACATCAAACTCGCATTTTGTAGGTTAATAATATGTAGCTTTGGAGTCATACTCTGACAAGTTTATTTCTAATAGCAGCCTTATGAGGCTTAACTTTATTTCACAGGTCTTGTACATTATATTTACAGACAGAAGGTCTCCTTTCCCAATTCTGTCCCATGTAATTTGAATGTAATTGTTATAAATCACATCTGTTCATTACGAACTGGACTTCATTACATTCATTATATTAACAGAGCTTTTGCCAGAAATGCACAACATTCCATACTATAATTTAATGAGAGAGTCATGGGTACAAATGGAATCAAGTGATTGGCTCATGTAGTCCCAATAACTGTATCCTATGGCTGGGGGTGGAATGTGTACCCATAGGGCCAAGGATTAGGTTGCTACTGAACCAGTATTTCATTAACTTAGCTGGTAAAATACAAACTAGAGCTTGGGCAGCTATTACATAATTGTCAGGCAATTTGTAATGCCCAGTGGTTCTGTCCCCAACCAATTCCCTCCCAATCTAGCTCCTCGCTCTCTCCCCCGATAGCGCTTCCTTACATCATCTCCCAGCCCCTTCTATGCCCATGCTGATATTATCAAAATGTAGCAACTAAGGATATAGTGATTAGTTCATGTTTTTAGGTTATTTTTGCAGTAGCCGCAATTCCTCTTTAGATGTGCTGTGGAGCCTGGAGCATAAAACCCCAGTAACATGTTTTTTTACTGGGGGTTTTATACTTTTATATGTAATAAAAGACAGTAAGGGGGTTATTTACTAAAATCCTTATTTTTCTGGTCTGATTTTTAAAGGGAAAATACCCTTTTTTGTCATGGCAAAAAAACCCAGGGGATAAATACAGATTTATTATACCAAGAGGCTGCTAAAACTCCATCTCAAACCTGCCACAGCCATAAAGGGTTCAATGGCAGATGTCCTTTTATAATTGGAAGATATCACAATCTTCTCTTGGTTTCCTAAAAGAATCTGAAAAATGTGTGGTTTTCAGTGATTATCCAAAAAAATTGTACCCTTTGAAATGTTTCATGATTTTATTTAGTATTTTCCTTTTCCATTGATTTTTTAAAATTATTTTATTGTTAAATAAGTTAAAATTGTGGATGGGAGTTTGGTCAAAATTGTTTTACTAAAACAATGAATTTTTAGTTTTTTTGTTAAATAACACCTACGTTTGCACATGTGTCAATTTGCCCAGCGATAAATCTCCTCCTCTTTGTCGCCAGGCAATTAATCACCCTGAATTGCCACGTGTCTCTGCCCTAAGGGAAGTGAACGTCCTTAATGAAGCAATGAAAAGAGACACCATGAAGGGATCAATGTTTAGATTGTGGATAGCAGATCCTGTAATATCACCCTCTTTGTGTGACATGACAGGGCAAGGTAACTATAGTGGACAGTCTTGGGCTCCACTAAGTGTGTGGTAGTTTCCCAGGTGGTAATCACCAAGTTTAGGGGAAGGAACTGATGAGTTTTTTGAGTAATCTCTTGGAGCACACTTGAGGCTCTGGGAGGTAGTTGTGCCACTGTATTTAATATAGTCAATGTACTGAGAAGTAACTTCTGCTACTGATTGCTAATAAACCATTTGGCTCAAGAACCAATTTTCCAGATCCTTCCTCATAATTGCAACAGTGTTCTACTGAAATCAACTGGATTTAGGCAATACAAGAAAGAAAGGGTTACAAAAGTGTAATACATATGTTTTATCCACCTGATCTCAGTCCTCTTGTTCATTTCCGGCAGCATATATTGTACTTCACTGCAAAACCTAAATGCTTATATTTGCATTTGTGCTACCAAGCCTATAGCAAGCTGTGAGTCATTTTGCTTCAATTGCCATTTCAAAATATCCAGCTATATGTTCAGTTACTTGACATTTTCATTTTCCATTCACATCATGGATGGCAAAGACACAGTAAATAATGATGCCATAATTACACCCCAAGGACAGACTGCAGAGAGGTCCCTAGTGAAGAATGGTGAGCCATGGTTTTCATTTTCATATACTGCAGAGGGGATCTTTGTTCACCCCAGGGAAACTCTGCATATTTTACATTCCATAATTAACATAAGGGAAACAGAATTACAGTACAGTAGGAAAAGTTACCAAGTATATCCCTACCCTTGGTTTCTATCAGGCTTAAAGGACTTAAGCAAAGAAGTAGGCTAGAAATTATACACATTACATTTTGGAGGTTCAAGCAGCTGCAACACTCAAGCAAGGAATACCTGTGCTTCTGAATAAGCCCCCAGTAGACCTCCATCTTCTTTTTTGATTCATCACACATGCTGCTGTGACTCACAGGTATAGAGTATATATGTATATCTAAAATAATACTTTTCATGATGCCACATTGTAAGGGATTAAATGATTGGTAAATCCTTAAGGCATATACTAGCTATTGTGATCAATCAGGAAGAGGACAAATAGGAGCAATATGAAGTGGGTGAAGGGACCAAATTAGACAACACAGACTAGTGCAGGAACAGGAGTAACAACAAGGGGATTGGAGCAAGAACTGGGCACAAGCCACAGTTTTCAAGCTTTTAGGCCAATGTTCATTGAGGTCAAGAAAGGGGTTTAAATTGACTCAACCAGCTCTGGTTGGCTGACCAATAATGCTGCTGGACTGTGATTGGAGGGCAAGGGGAAAACCTGAGAATAATTGATGATGAGTGTAAATAAGAGATGAAAGTACACACCAGTTGCTCTTCTGCCCAAATGGAGAGCAAACCTAACCCTGTAGGTTTCTGGATTGAATCCCAGCAATCCTACCAAATTAGTTTGAAGTTATGGTATTTACACACACAACTGCAGCATGATATTTAGAAGGGGGCTGGAATTCTGGGAACTAAAAAATGTCAATTAGCAACAGAATGTTGCCCTTACTTTGTGTATAAACCCAAGTGAGTGGGTTGAGGCAGATGCAGGCTGTGGAGAGGTGAACAGGCTCAGCTGCAGATTGGGATCAGTCAACTACTAATTAAAGTGAAATGAATCACAGATCAGTTGTTAAGGAAATACCAAGAAACAGCTGATCACTGCAAGCAGACATACAGCTGAGCAATATTAGATAGAAAACAGAAGGGAACTGGGTCAGAATTAATCAAATTTAAGTCTTTGCCTGTGCCCACAGACATCAGTCTCCTAGGTGTAAGTGTAATTGGGAGTCCATATAGACTTGCTTGTATCCCTGATTTCAATATGCACCAATGGTGTCCATATTGTAGGGAAATATAGATGTGTGATTGTTACTACTGTGTCTGTCAGAACACAGGAAGATCTAGAGCAAAATCAATAAAAAATTAAAAACAATTCAAGTCCAATTTTCTTTATTAGCCAACTGGAGGGCAGGATACACATTTTCATAAATAAGACAATTCTCCCCCTTTATTTTTGTACTTCCCCTCTGCCCTCCCTCCCTGACAATTTTCTTCATATCTTGACTCTCAGTTATGGAGTGCAGAGACCTGTGGCTACCCCCCATCAATACGTAGTGTCTGTTTTAATGAGGATCTGTATATGATGTGCCATTAAAAGATGTCTGTGCAAGCACTTTATGGATTACTATATATATATAACCAAAATGTTAAGATTTAATTCTTACATATGTTAAATAGTTGAGGATTTAATTGTACACCAACAAAAAATTAAACACATTCTAAATTATGGTCATTTTTTAAATCTCATTCTAAGCATCTAGGCTAGTGGGACTTCTGAACCAGTGACCCAGAATCTTTCAGGACAATACAGCCTGTGGGTGAAACAACTGAGATTAAGAAACAGGAACATTTCCTCACTACAGAGAAGGGTGTCCTTTTTTAGCATAAATATTTGTATAGTTGTTTAAAGACTCTATAGTTGTTTAACTGACTCTATTAATTCAATATTAACAAAGGATTTAGCAAGTGGAGGGCCTTAATTTTATTTGGATGGGTTACAAATCACAAGAAAATGTCTTAATAATTTTGTATATTCTTTATTTTCAGTTTAGCCATTACTTGGTCCCCTAAGCTTATATTGACCCCAGTGCCCAATTGATCTGCTGCATCAGTTGTCAGTCACAATTTCTTGCGGAGTGTTGTTTAATAAAGAAGATCATTTACAAATGGAACACTGGCTTACCTAAGGAGTTGATTCCCATGTATTGCACATATTTATACACTCACATGTACATAAACACACAATCACACAACCTTTAAAATGCTAAACACATTCATACACAAACACACAGTTAGAGGTCTATTTATCAAAATTAGAATTTGTGTAGTTTTAATTTTTTTCAACATTGAACATTTAAAAAACACAAATATCTACTTACTTATTAAAAGATCAAATTTAAAAAAGCATAAACTAATAAAAATGCAGAACAAATTTTTAAAAAGTATACAAAAACCTTGAAATCCTTGTTTTCAGAAGAAATTTTGTATTATAGACAAAATCAATGTGAAAAATTCTAAAACTCAAATCAAAGAAAGATTTTCAATTGGGCTGCTCCCATTAAAAAAAATAAAAATGTAAAGTTTAACAATTGGCCCCATAGACATTTTTAACTGTGTATTTCACAACTTCAATATTGGATTGGTTATTCTACTTACCAAGCTTTTGTAATTGTTTTTGTGATTTTGTTATTTCACAGATGCACATAATTTTATTTCAATTTTATTCTTGAATTGTCTCTTTAGGTTTTTTTTTTGCATAGCTTGCAGTTTGGTACATTGGAGTTGAAAGATGTTTCTACCCATTTCCTAGTTGGCATTTTTTTGGGAATTTTAGAAATGTCACAAGAACCACTGTTTTTTTTATATAGTTTTGCTGCTTGATATTTAGAGTAGAAAGACATTTTTACTCATTATGAATTCAATGGAATGTTTAGTTTATAAAGGTATTTATAAATGTATCTGGTTTTCAGGAATCTTCATACTGTTAGGTGGTCTTACAATGAATAATAAACAAGCAGGGTTTATTATACCTACAAAAGGTGAATTGCAAGCCAATAAAATGCACATGTATATATTTCATTTTAGGGTCTCTATGCCACATACTTTTGTAAATCTACATGTATATTGTGCATTTAATTGTTCAGTAGAGCTCTGGTGTTTATATGGATTTTTTGAAAAAAATTATCACATTTTCAGCCAATAATAAAAAAAAAATCTGAAAGTCTCTAAAAGTCTGAATTGAAAAAAGTCCAATAGGATCAGTGCAAATATATTTGAAATTTTTAGAGTTTTAGAAAAATATGAAAACAATGTTTTTAGAGCTTTGTAAAAAATTTGAAAAAATAGATATTCAAATGATATTCGAATGATAGTTAGGCCCTGTACTGTTTTTTTTTAGCTTGAAATCTAAAGAATGCTGATTTCTGGAGTGGTGATTTGAAAATTTGGTTGTTTGCTGTTGGGAGTTTTTGACATATCAAGTCAGAAACTTCTATAAAACTTTATAAATAAGGTATTGAAAAAAAGGAGACATTGGACTTTTCAAATCAGTGGTATATTTGTGCATAACATTTCTGATGTGTGTCTATATAATGTAAAATGTGTACCTCTTTGCAATCTTCAGGTATTTGGCCTATATCTTGTTAGAGAGTTGGAATAATGCAAAAAGCATATTTAGAAAGGTTGTTCTGATAAAAAAAGATATATAGTTTTCTTTCATAAAGGAAGAGCCCACAGGAAATGTCCCTAAAGTGAAAGAGCACAAAATCTTCCAAATCTGCACACTGCAGCAATGATTAGTGATGGGCGAATCTACCCAGTTTCGCTTCGCCGAAAAATTAGCGAATTTCGCTGGAAATTCGCGAATTGGCAAAAAAATACGCAAAATGAGTCACGGCACGTTTTTGACGCGTCACTTTCAAAAACGACGCGCAAATCGTTTTTTTTGCGAATTTTCGCCAGGCGAGTTTTCACTGGCGTTTCATGAATTTATTCGCCAGTGGTGAATCACGGGAATTTGCCGCATATTCGCCCATCACTAGCAATGATGCTGGATTCGGAAATCCAAAATCCAAATTTGCACTTGTGGTTGCCAGTGAAACTTTTTAACAAGGTACTTAGCTGCTACAACCTACCTGTCATGATGATTTTAGTAAATGAATTTTAGTAAATGAATTGATTTTATTTGTACACCAACATTTTATGTCTGGGAATAGGAAAACAAATAAGAGAGACTGGGTAGAGCCTTTGGAGCCATGAGTCATTCACTGTGTGATATTTTGCCTCATTAACGGCTTTGTAAAAAGAAACACAGAATTTCAATGTTTCATGAAATTATTCCAGTCCATTAACAAATTAAGTAAGTGCTTTTAACAGCCTTCTTGGGCTGTGCCAAAGCTCTGTCAGACAAGTAACTATTCATTTTCTGATAACACAAAAAGATATAGCAATTCTGTGAACGGTTAATGGTTTCTCCAAAAGCATTAGGTTTTCTGAGGTGTTAGAAAATGTACTGATGTGCTGCTAATGTGCAAACCATCCACATATCAGATTTATTTAACAGACCATGTTACAATGAGTACAAAATGTTGGCTTCCCATATAAAGGTCCATATGACAATGGACTTGTATCATGGCGTAAGGCAGATGTGTTTTATTTATTATTAACATTTATTTAAGGGCTGCAACATATTTTGAAATGCTGACTTTAGAAACCAAGTGTCAGGCTTACCGGGTAGTATGTGATGGATCTCTTCTGGAAGATAAGGACCCACAAGCAACTAACACAACACAGAACCCGCCTGAGGATGATACAGGGGGAAGCCATGAGTGGAGAGAGGCCAGTGAGGCTAAGCCGATGTGTGGTACCAGGGAGTGTAGAGAGAGAGTAGTCAAACAAATCCGTGTCAAAAAGGCAGGCAGCAATCTAGCAGGAAGTTAGGCAAGCAAAAGGTCTGGACAGGCAGCAAAGTTTCAGTAGTCAGGACAAGCAGAGGTCATACACAGGAATCAATAATCAATAGGTCAAAACAGCTAGGCTTCAGGATAAACCACAATAACCAGGCACAGATGCCATACAAAAGCCAGTTTAAATACCTTTACTCTTGGCGCCAATTATCAACGTCAAAATGCCTGCGTTGTGACGCCAGCGTTAAGATGCTTGTGCAAACGCACCTGCGTCTGAATGCTCGCCTGCGTCAGTATGAATACCCTCGCTTCCGCATGCACTTTTGTGATGTCAGAGCTGCTGGTGGGAGGCGCACAGGAGGACCCACTCGGTAAGTTTTCTTACACCAAGAGCTGCATACTGCACATGCATTAGCTCCTGGCTTAGGGAAGGAGCAGGGTCGCGCCTGTTAATATTATAACTTTGACTTCATAATTTAATGGTCTATTGAGGTGAAAAAGTACTTTGGAATAAACTCCACTAAATAAATAGTATCGGATACACAGTGCTGAAAACTTGTTAATGCATACATTGATTGAGAGTAGTGATGGGCGAATTTATTCCCGCGATTCGCCACTGGCGAATAAATTCGCGAATCACCAGCGAAATTTCGCTTGGCGAAAATTCGCCGAAAAAACGAGTCGCGCAACGTTTTTTGACGCGACACGATTTGACGCGATTTGACGCGACGTGACGCGATTTGACGCAACGCGCATCAAAAGCGTCCCGCGACTCGTTTCGCGAATTTTTCGGCGAAGCGAATCTCGGGAGATTCGCCCATCACTAATTGAGAGGTCAGCCGTGGTGAGAGGAAAGTAAAGCAGGACACTTTAAAGAATAAGAGCAAATTAGGTGTTAGGTGTGTAAATAGGTGTTAGTGAAGTACAATGTGACATGCTGTGCCAAAAATGACAAAATGTCATAAAAATATGGAATGGCAAAAAATGTTATCTGGACAGTTAAAATGCATATGACAATGTGTGGGACCTACATCTCACTGAACAGTTTCAGGGAAGAAACACTTTAAAAGCATGAATCAGAGCTAGAAAAGAGATCCTTTATGAGATCCTACCAATTACCATACCATTATGTCACCTAGCTGTCGTGAAGTCATACGACTCAAGGAGCAGAAAGCTCCTCTGGCATATAGAATGTTGGAAAATAGTGATCCACGCTAGGAAAATAGTGATCCACGCTAGGAAAATCTCACTGCTAACAAAACATAAAAAACCCTTTGTCTATCAGCCTTTCAATGTGAACTGATCACACCTGATAAATCATAATAAGTCATAGTGATAAGTCACACCTGATAACATTTACATGTAAATTAAAAACTGTATGTAAACTAGATATCCAGTGCAGTTTGCATCCATCGATCCATAATGCTGAGTAACTTTAAAGTATTTATGCTGGCAAAAAAAACAAGAGAGATTACATTACAGCCATTGAATACCCTACATCTTCAGATACTACAGGTTTTACGTAGTAGTGACACCACTGCAAATGATAGTGATAGAATGATAGAGAAATATCAACCACAGAAATAATTTTCAACCACAAGTGCAAATGTGGCTTTGCCATAGTAAATGCAAAAGTAAAAAAAAACTCTCCTATTTTTCTCTTATATATAGCTGCTCTGAGCGCCATTGCTCAGTCCTGCCTTTTCTGATGAATCTTACCAAGTTCACCTATTGAGCTGTCATAACCCTGAACTTGCTGGAGATCCAGGATCCCACATCACCCTGTGTCATAAGGTGCACCAGATTCACAAAAGTAATGTGAACATGTTTTAATGATGTCATTATGGTGAATCCCAGACATCATCCCACTCAGAAATGGTCGGACACAACTTTTTTCCAATTTGCCAAAAAAAAAACCACACAAAATTGCTATGGGGAATAATTATAGCAGATGCAACTTCTCATGCACCAACAATGCCACTGAAAGTCAATAAAAGCTTTGTGTATAAAATTGCATTTTGAACACTGCACCGAGTACATAAATACATTTCTATCCAAAATTAGCCATATCCTGCTCTAGTAAGAGTAAAAACAACAAATAAATAGAAATGTAAAAAAAATCAGCTGTGAAAGAGATTGGCACAATGAGGATAATTTGATGGATGTACATTTCAGGAATCAGTGGTATTCATATTCACAAATAATGCTCATACTGAAGTTGAAATAAATGAAAATAGCAATGGCAATAATGAAAATTAATCTGAGTTTATAACATCAGATAAATGTCACCTGGAAAGGCTCAATACATGGAGCTGGTTGGAAGATGAAGAATGACAACAATGATGGAAGTCCAGCTCATGTAAAATGTAGAAAGCAAACAAAAATAAGAAAGTAAACACTTGATCTACAGAGCAAAATAGATGAGGGATGAATACCAATGCAGATATCTGATATTACTGTGTTTCACTTCAAGTGCCACTTCATTTCTCTGACTTCCACTCTGTATTGTGTGTAGTTACACAAAATATACACAGAGACACAGAGTCTAGAGGTAACTAAATATATTTTAATACTTCTAGGTAGATGGTATTGCATAGGAGCGCAAAAATGCTTGACGTCAACCCCAGTGATCACTCATGTAATACAACGTATTTAATTCTCTGGGTTTATCATTAATAGAGGGTAGTCAGAGCGTTAGCTTAGGTCCACATGCTTCAGAAGGTGTCATTGACTATACTGAATAATGTCTTGGGATAAAGTATAAAAGGCATACACATCTGGAATCCATAGCATTAGCCAGAATACATGGACATTGGGTTTTCCAAGTTTGGAATGGAATACCTTAAAGTGATAAAGCCTTTTGGATTAAACATAAACCAAGGATGATTTTATTAGCAATATGCATTTATTTTATCTTAAATACCATCAATAATGGGGCATATGTATGTTATATTTTACCCCATATTCGTGGGACCTGGGGATTTTTGGATAAGAGGGTTCTTGTTTAAACAAACTATATAGGATTGCTTTGCTACCACTATGGATTCAAGCAGCTCACTTACCATCAAGTGCAAGCTGATTTATTATTACAAGGAATTAATAAAACATTTTATTTTATTTCAACACGGGAGATGCCCTTCCTATATTTGGGAACATGTGGCTATTGGGTTTACAGAGAAGAGATTCTATATCTGAAAAATGTAATTATTACAAAGACAAACACACAAATGGGATTCAACTGTAAAAGGGGAAAGGGAACTGGGACTGGCCATGGTTGTCATGTGGCTCTTTCATCTTTAAAAGTTGAGGGATGCAAGGTTCAGCATTTTTGCACCCTTCTTGCTGGCCTGAAAAAGTAGGCCTCAGAAGGAGAAGAAGTTCTGCAAGGCAGGCCAGCAAGTGTTAAGGCTACCTGTACTAGTTCACTCTTAGAGACTTATTTAATCATTTTTGAGCTTGAGAAAAAAATCCACAAGCAGCTTAAAAGAAAAAAAAATCCCTGATATGAATGATGGGAATCATTTGGATACATTTTGTATATCTGGTCCATGTGTCTAATGTATTTTTTAATTTTAGTCTTAAGAAAAAAATAACATGTGAGAATTCCCATAACATAAATACAATTGAATGGATGTTGGCTGGGACTAGAGGGCCATAAATTAGCAGTGTGTTACACTATGGATGTCTGCTAGATGATGAATAGAGGTTAGCAAATCATTCAATTTCAATCAGTGTTGGATGCTAATCATGGCAATTTGCATTTTACTTAACATTGCTTATCAAGAGGATTTAAACCATTAATACATTTGTGGTTTGTCAATCAGCACCTTTACAATAACACACTTATTCATAAGAAAACTGAACTATAATGTAAGCAGAAGTATAAATACAGGAAGGCTGGGGTACAGGAAACCAGGTAAGGACCCAGAAAGCACATCTAGGGAATGCAAAGTACCAATATCTCCTGGTTCCAGTGCTGGAGATTTGGCACTTTATTGCTCTCTAATGCCTGAAATGAACAATTCCCCCATTTAACATTCTTTACATGTCCATTGCATCTCTGGTGTCTTTCCTATGGCTCTAGATCAAGAGTTGTGCAGTCCACCTTGGACATAAGCCATTGCTTTACAATCTTCTGTCTTGCATTAAAAAGGGCATAAACTCAAGGGATGAAAACATAATTATGCCTTTTTAAAGATCCCTAGTAAGGCCTCAACTGGAGTATGCAGTGCAGTTTTGGACTCCAGTCCTTAAGAGGGATATAAATGAGCTGGAGAGAGTGCATAGACATGCATCTAAGCTGGTTAGAGGGATGGAAGACTTAAATTATTAGGGTAGACTGTCCAAGTTGGGGTTGTTTTTTTCTGGAAAAAAGGCACTTGAGAGGGGACATGATTACACTTTGCAAATACATTAGAGGACATTATAGACAAATATCAGGCTTGGATGATTTCTTGGACAGACATAATATCAAAGGCTATTGTGATACTAAACTCTATAGTTAGTATATGGGCATATATAATTTATATGAAGGTATGGAGTGGCATGTGTGTATGGATGCTGGGTTTTCATTTGGAGGGGTTGAACTTGATGGACTTTGTCTTTTTTCAAGCCAATTTAACTATGTACTATGCAGCATTGGAGCTTCATGATTATAGTTCAGGATATGCAAGGGGTTATTTATCAAAGTTCAATGCCAAAAACTCAAAAAACTAAAATAATTCAAAATTTTTAGTGAAAACAAAATAGAACTTTTCAGAATTTAATAAACCCCAGGGATGCTAAAAATCCAAATTAAGGAGTACTCCAACTCGGATATGCCGAATTTATGTAGAAGTCAATGGGGCAAATTCACTAACCTGTTCGCTACTGTTCGCTGTACTTTGCCAGGCATAGTTTCGCCAGCGCTACGCAAATTCACTAAAATGCAAAGTTGCGTTCAGGGAGGCGAACGGTAGCGAAGTTGCACTACAGTTACTTTGTCAGGCAAAGCGCATTTATGCTAGCGATGCTTCATTTGCATATGCCGCAAAGTTAAACGTATAATAGAAGTATATGTTACAACCACTACATTACACTACACAAGCCCAGGAAACCTTTAATAAATAAAATAAAGTTGTTCTATTGCCATAAACATGTGTCCACTGAATAGTTGAGTTGCTATATGTTAGGAAATGTAGGGGGTAAGGAGGGTAACCCCCCAAAAAATTACACTATTTTTCAGACTATCAACCTAAAAAAAGTAAAGTACTGGCGAATTAGCACTAGCGTTAGACGCTTTGCGCTTTAGTGAATTTGCCCAAATGGGAGAAGTCCCAAGAATATCCTGATTTGTGCTGGGTTTTGTGCAATCATTGGAAGATTTTGTGGAGTTTTTTGCAAAATCTGAAAAAATCAGGTTTTGGGGCCGTCACATCCCAAAAAATTTATACAATTAGTTTTTTTCCATATTTTATCAAATTTTTTCCCACGCAATAAATTTTCAGAAAAATGGATTGAGAAATAAGGGGAAAAAATACTTATAGATTTGGTTAGATTAAATTACGAAAAATTATCATAAATTTTTGGATTTTGGTAAATAATCCTTGCAGTGTTGCATGTTTACAGAACAAAAACTTTGTGCCAAGTTCTTGGCATTCCAAGTCACAGATTTCATACTCTTATGATATATGTGTGTTCAATATACAGTATATAGTTTAGATATACAATAAAGAAAAATTATACAATTTTTGCAAAACAGTGAAACGGATTTTTTTTAACTTTTTTATATTTATATTTTATAGGATCTCTATGATTCTTTAGAGCAGTGCAGTCCAACTTGTGTGTTACCTAGGGCATTTTTATGGCCTACATTGGGGAGGGTCGATAATGGAAGCCAGTGTTGAACACTCCTTGTTTTTAAACCACACCCACTTTAAACCACACCCATGTTACCACAAGACCACGCCCAATTAATTGTGAAAAACTAAATTGTTGGTGTTCACTGCAGGGATATCACTCATCACTCATATGTGAAAAAAATTGTCATATTAAGACATACCCTTAAATCCATATGCCTCCTCCTCCCCTGTGGATAACACAGAAACCCCAGCACATAATTAAACACCTTAGGGGCCCCTAACAATAACTTATTTTCAAATGATAACAAACCCCCAGAGCAAATACCAGGCTCCACAGGCAGAGCATGGCACACACAGGCAGAGTATATCACAAACAGGCAGAGCAGGGTGCAAACAGACAGAGTATGTCACACACGGGCAGAGAAGGGAGAAGGGCAAGGCATGCACAGGCAGAGTATGTCACACACAGGCAGAGTATGTCACACACAGGCAGAGTATGTCACACACAGGCAAAGTATGTCACACACAGGCAGAGCAGGGCACACACAGGCAGAGTATGTCACACACAGGCAGAGCAGGGCACACACAGGCAGAGCAGGGCACACACAGGCAGAGTATGTCACACACAGGCAGAGTATGTCACACACAGACAGAGTAGGGCACACACAGGCAGAGTATGTCACACACAGGCAGAGCAGGGTACACACAAGCAGAACAGGGCACACACAGGCTGAACAGGGCACAGGGCTGGACTAGGCGCACGGCACTGCACGTCGGCCTGTTTTTAATTTTAAACTAGGAAGGGGAGAGGGGGGGTCTGGCCCGGCAGGGGCCCATGACTGTTGGGGCCCTCCGGGTTTTTTCCAGGTGTCGTGCCGGGCCAGTCCGAGACTGGCAGGGCACACACAGGCAAAGCATGGCACACAGGGAGAATAGTGAAGGCAGAATAGAGCAGGAGACAGAGAAACCCATCAGGACCACTCGAAGATGTACTACATACAGTGACACAGTGCTGGTGCCCCTAGCATTTTGTATAAAGTGTGAACAGGTGAATAATGTGGGCAGTTTCAGTCTGGGTCTCAGGTGTGAACAGTACAGAGCTTTAGTGATGTGAACAATAGAGGTGTTACAAGTGTGAACAACTACTAGTGAAATACAAACTGAAACTAAACATTTTCAAGAGAAGGGTTTAATGATTAAAGGGGAACAAAAGTCTAAAATAGAACAATGCTAGAAATGCTGTATTTTGTATACTAAACATAAATGTGAACTTACTGCACAAAAAGCCAAATTAAAAAATTATTTATGTTTTCAAAGATGGCCACAGGGGCTGTCATCTTGTAATTTTGTTAAACATCAGTGTGGTCTGGGCTGCTGCTTAAGGATTGTCATAAATTATCAAAACAGCAAAAGTCATATAAAAAAGATGATACAGCAATATACAGACTGCACTGGGTCCTGTGTTGTCATGTAATCTAATGTGAATTTTATATTTTTTGTATTGTTTGATAAAAACTTTCTCAAACTCTGCTGAACCAGTGGCTGCAGCAAAATAATCATTCAATGAGAATTCCAGTTTATCTGTTTAAATATGGCATAAATAAAATCCAATATGAATCTCTACACAGTCTCCAACTGCTCGGCAGGGAAACAAACAAAGCTGCTTGAGTTCTGATAAGTAAGGTGGGGGAGAGCTTCCCCCTGCTTTTCGAAAGTATGATTCTTTCACCGCAGAACAGCTAGGGACTGTCTGAAGTTTACTATCCACAGCAGCCAGAGCAAGCCAGAGTCAGGTTTCTTATAAAAACAGTACACATTTTTTCTAATGTATATTGGAGATAGGAGGTTTCTTATTTAATTAAAGAACTTAAAAATGGGTTTTTATTTAGTGTATTGGAGATAGGAGATAGGAGTTGTCTTAGGCACAATTCAATTTTTAAATTGTGTTGAATTCAAGTTGTCAGGTTTTTAAGGCCTATAAACTCGAAAAAGTTTTTTTACATTCAAGTTATTTGAGTTTTTAAGCCTATGCTAATTTGGAAGTAGGAAGAACATCACAAACCTCATAAATTTATGTTAAATAAACCCATAATTGTTCTATAAAAATGGCAGTTTTCTACATAGGATTTACCAATGACACCTACTACTAAACTAGTATATCATGAAATGGTTTATTTACATGAAGCAGGGTTTTACATACAGATGCAGTCACTTGGATTTGTAAGTTAAATGCGTCTTGACTTAACTCATCTATCTCATTTTTCCCACTTAGCACAGAATATTGTGTCACAGCATCCCATCCAATTAAAGAGTTAACCATTGAAAACAATGGAGCTTTGGTATGCTAATGAAAAGGTTAAATGCATTAAATGAGTTAAGATAACTTTAGATAACACAGTTTCTTCAATTAGTCCTGAGTCACGACGCATTAAACTTACAAATCCAAGTGACTGCATCTGTATGAGTTGTTTCATGCAATATATTTTTTTAATAGAGACCTACATTGTTCGGGGGTATAATTTTTCTTTAACATTCCTTTAACCCATATAGAGCATATGTTCTTATTGCCAGTAGGTTTGAAATTGCCAAAAATTGGAAACAAAACAAGCCCCTTATTATACATGAAACTATAGACAGAATGAAAAACAGAGCTTTTAGTGAAGAACTGTATTACAAGTATGGTACCTGTTATTCAGAATGCTCTGGACCTGAGGCCTTCTGAATAATGGATCATTCCTTAATTTGGATCTTCAAATCTTAGTCTAGTAGAAAATCTTGTAAACATTTAAAATACTCAATACGTTGATTCCACTTCCAAGAATTAATAATATCTTAGTTTGAATCAAGTACAAGGTACTGTTCTATTATCTCAGAGAAAAAGGAAATCATTTTTACACATTTGTATTATTTGGATAAAATTGGGTCTATGGGTGATGTCCTTTCCCTAATTAGGAGCTTTCTGGATAACAGGTTTCCTGATAACGAATCCCATACCAATTTAATGATTTAATAATGTTCCTAACCATGCCTCTATAAAGATTTCTGCTTTAACAGCACTATCAACTGATGTGTTTTGATAAATGCATGTTTTCCTGTGACAGAATCCTCTACTTGGACAAGATCTCACTGTTCAGGTGTTCTTTAGTATAAGAAGGGAACATGATCTGATGACAAAGGGAGTGTGGTAATGTAAAAATGGCCGTGAGTACAAAAATTCCCACATACATAGCTGAAGTGAAATCATCATCGTCTATATTTGCACATAGACTAGACTAAAGAGACACAACAGACGTCACACATACTTAATATGTATTCCATTTTATGTCTTCTATAAACATAATTATCTTTAAGCTAATGAATCCCCTGTGGACACTGTAGTATAAATAGCCTGTGTGCGACAAAGTAACAAGGAAGTTGGATTAACATGTCTACAGTTTTACTTCTCATACTGAAGTCAAGTGGATTTGTCCTATGTTTTCCTTTTTTCTTTTAATCTACTTTCACCCTGGACACAAGTGCAAAAGCTGTTAAGGGGTGCAAAAGTGCTTAATTAAAATGCATGGTAGCCTAGGATTTGACTGCACTCTTCAGCTAATGCCAGTTTGGAAATCCAGTAAAAGGTGCAGAGAACAGCATTGGTAGGTACAAGCTAGACCTGTGCTATGGCATTTGTACAGGGACTCATTGCTGCCTCGGTTCATTATTGTGCAAGGGGTTAAGAAGTTGGAGAGGGGGACTGGATCTGTGTGCCTCTCCCCTGCCCTTCACTCATAAATACAGCTTTAACAAATACAGGTGCTGCTGTATTCATTTGGGGTACACAGGTCTCTCTGTTCCATTTTGGAGTGCATAGACCAGCAGCATTTCTTCTATGTGCAAGGCAGGGTGCAAATGAAAACCAAGGCTGATTCTGCCCACTTTTTCTTCTTTGTACCCTGCTCATAAAAATTACCTATCTTCTGCCCAATGTTTTTCACAGAATTGCCATCCTACTTAGTATGGCTTTCAATATTCTATAACTTTAAAAGCCGCATATGATTATCCAAAAATAGGCATAAATGGGGCCTTTCCCTTAACACCATGCATTTCAGATAATTCCCCCTAAACCATATTCAGATCTTAGATTTATAGAATTCACCCTCTTTATTCAGGTTGTTAATAATCAAGCTCCGAATATCCAAACCTCGAATAATTTGTAGTTTTCGGAGCAAAAAAAAACTACGAATTATTTGAGATTTATTAAAGTCCGATGGTCTAAAAATTCTGACTCCAACACCCCAGCATCTAAAAGCTCTCGAGGTCCTGTATAAGTCATTGTATAAGTCAATGGGGAAGGTCCCAGTATCTGCGCTGATGACCAAAATCTGATGATTTTAGAGATTCAGAGCAAAATGCTCAGAAAACTACAAAAAAATCTTTCAGATTTGGGCAAAATCCTTCGAAATTCGACCATCAAATTTTTTTTGGGGGTCAATTTCGATAAAAAAAACAGCCATATTTGATCGAAAGAAAATCGTTCAAATCATTCTAATCATTTGATTCGATCGAACGATTCGAACGATTTTCCAAAAATCCTTCGATTTCTCAGAACTTAGAAAAATTTTCAGGAAAAGTTCTGTGAGGTCCCCCATAGGCTAAAATGGCAATTCGGCAACTTTAAGCTGGCGAATAGTCAAAGTTCAAAGATTTTTAAAGGACCAGTACTTCAAATTGCAAAAAAATTTAATTTTCTAATTTTAACTATTCAAATTGAATTTTGGGCTATTCAGTGGTCGAAGTAGCAAAAAACTACTTTGAAATTCGAATTTTTGTAATTCAAATTTTTACTTCGACCCTATTCAACCCTTAGTAAATCAGCCCCTAAATTTTTGTGGAAAACTTAGAACAATCAGAATTTTTGGGGAAAGCTCTGAAGAATTTTGTCTGACCCTATTTTTTTATAAATAAGGTCCATTCAGGAATTTGGAGTTGCTCGGAGTTGGATATTAGATATACTGAGATAAACCGGTTTTTTATTGTTCCTAATCAAACTATATCCCTTTATTTGGTGAATGAAAAACCAAATATTTTTACCCTTTGGATGCACAGTTTTGCAAGATTTGTCAGCACTCAAGCCCAGCCCAGAAAACACCAGTGATGTCAATTATATCCTCTGTGCCAGCCAACACCAATGTACATGAAGAAAAAAAGAAAGTAGCAGGTGGCTAGTACAGGGCTAATGCTCACGTTAATTATTATTTGTGGCTAATCCCTACATTGGTCACTGATATTATCATATAATTTCTATAAACCATCTTCTACCTCTAGCTGATCCATTTTTTTTAGTGGCCATTGTGGTTATATCCAGTACCGTTTCTCAGGGCAACAGCTTTGTTTCCTACAATTATCACAGTCCAATCTATGTAACACACCTGTAATATTGTATTTTCTAGAGTAATTATTTCCTTCCAATTGACCCTCCCTTTACTGAGCATAGCTTTACCTTTTTACCACTTTTGCAAGGGGGTATGTTTCCTCCACCCACACTATGTGAAGTTCATCTATGCCCTTTTCTCTCAGGGACAGTGAGATGTATCCACTCATCATCTGTTGCCATGACTACAGAAAACCCCTTAAACATTAATTTCTCATAGACATCATTGACTGTACCTATAAATTTATAATAAATGCAACAAATAGATATTTACCTCATACATCACTTTAAATAAAATTTCATTTTGTCAAGCAATGCTCTGGGTTCAACCTGCCAACGTCACAGCTTTAACCTGTAACCTATTCCTACATTGCCAGCATTGCCAGCATTCCACAGTGTTATTTTAACTGTAAACCTTATAAACCTTAATTCATTGTTTGTTTTCTCTCCAACCTTAATGTTTTCCAAGCTTTTCCCACTGTAATTTATGAAATATTCCCATTCATTGCAATCAAGTTCAGTTCTTTTCTGGAATGACTGTCCTTATTCTCCAGCAGGGACTATTCTGCCTATACTGCAGGTCCCTTCCACATAATTATATTTGATATATTTTTGAATGAAACTGCTCCTTGTATTAACTTGTTTATTATACTAGTGTTTAATTTGAAACAGACATCTGGGGTACTGCCTTTATTATTGCTATTATTTACTCATACTGTAAAACCATCTCCAGCTCTTTATGCATAATACAATGTAATCTAGATTGTAAGGTATTATATGCAGAACAGGTCTACTGTATTTGTTGGTTTCATATATTCCTTATAGATACTGTAGGTACTCTAGTGCCATAAAGATATAAAGACTAGAGGCATTGTATGGCAAGTTTCACTGAAACCCATCTGTTTATATCGATGGTTTTATGAACCGTATGGAAAAGTTGACAGTAAAACAAGTAGTATCTGGGCCAAGTGATGGAACTATTAAGGGCAAAGTCAATGCAAAGGTTTTTGGATGGGCTATTTTAAAAGCACTACCGATAAATTAGAACCTTGATAAAATATATAATATAAGTTTCCTTATTTACACAGTTATGCTATATGAGTATGAATTTGGCATGTTTCTATAACTTATACTAAGCTATTAGAATAGCTAATGGAAGCTATTATCTGGAATGCTTGGGGCCTGGGGTTTTTTAGATAAGAGAACTTTCATTGAATCTGGATCACCATATCTTACCTCTGCTAAAAAAAAAAAAATCAATAAATAAGCCAATCTGATTATTTTCCACCAGTATGGATTTATGTAATTTAGTTACCATAAAGTACAAGCTACTGATTATTTAGTCAAACCCTGACTAGGGTTTTTCAGCGAGCAGGGAAAAATGTATAATAGGTGGTATGTAAAGTCAGGAATTTCCTAAAAATGATGTAAACTGCAAAAAAAAAGACAAATGAGGAAAAGTAAAATTCACTGGGGATAAACAGGGAGTTGTAAGGAAAATGGACCAAAATTATGCATGTAAAATAACCGTTTTGCTAAGAGTAAAATGCTTGACTTTTGGGGATACATATATATATTAAACAACAATTTAAATGTAAAGATTGTTATATTTATACTAGTATTAGGCTAAGCACTTGGGAATTTATTAAACAGTTTTCATGGTAATACAATATTTGTTTTGAAATGTTTAGTTCAAAAAACAACAAAAAAGTATCACCATTTGAGGGTGCTTTTTTTGTAAAAATTTGGAGAATGTTGTGGCTTAATTTATGTGTGCCAGAAAAATTTTGAAAATCCTCCACATGATTAAAGGATTCTTAATTGTCCTACTTTATGGATGTAATAGTGTACCTGGAGTACACAGTGGTGAAATTCAAAGAATATTCAATCATTATTTGAAACTAAATTTGAAGGCATTTAGTATGTTGCCATGGAAATTCTGTTGAAATTAATTTAACAGTGGCAGAATAATTGTGCTATAGTAATAGCATTATGGCAAACAGATGTGTTAAATAAAAATGTACACACAGTTCACAAACTAATAAACTCCATGTAACAAGATGCAGTGTTAGTGGGGAAGTTTTGTTAGAGAAAGTGGTTTTATTGGATTGCAACATGCTTCCCATTGACAAAACAGATGCAAATGTTAAGACTTGGGGTTTGCCATGTATGAAGTTAAGCTGGAATACTGGATATGAATGCTGCATTGTTTGCAAAAATATGTTGAATCACTGAGTGTCACGAACGGCACCCTAAATCCAGAACCCAAGCTAAGCTCCCTGGTGTCGGCTCTCACTTCTGCCTATAACCTCCGCCTTTCACTTCGGGAGGAGCCCTCAGCTAATTGGATGCCGCCAGGTCTTAATTGAGAGAGGAGCAAAGCTAAAAGGTTCTGGACGAGCAAAGTATCGCGATCGTCTCACCAAGGATACTGCATTGAAAAATGCCACCAGACACCACGGAGTGGAACAGGTAGGTTGGGCCAGCACAAGCGGAGCAGAATTGTCAGACAGGCCGGGATCAGGATTGGAGAGAATCAGAATAGTCACAGACAGGCAAGGTTCAGGATTGGACAGAACATGAACATCCAATAAGGCACTATTTGGCTTGCCGAGGAGAACTGATCACAGCGAGAGTCAAGTTAAAAAATACTTTATTAATCCAAAAAATAGTTAAAAAACCATCACCATGGTTCCTTCATGGTGTGGATGGGCGAGGGAGAGCATGGCTTAACGCGTTTCGTGACTAAAAATGTCACTTCATCAGAAGCAGGATTGGACAGAATCAGAATAGTCAAGCAGGCAAGGGTCAATACACAGAAGATCAATAGAATGACAAGGAAGAACATACTCAGGAACTTTCTAAAAGAACCTAACAACGGGCAAGAACTCAAAGCACTGAATCCCCTTTTATAGCTTTAAATCTCACGCCATTGCACAATGACATTATCATTGCCAGCAGATAAACCTGGAAACCCATTATCCAGAAAGTTCAGAACTACGGAAAGGTCGTCTCTCATAGACTCCGTTTTATCCAAATTTTAAAAAATGGTTTCCTTTTTCTCTGTCATAATAAAACAGTGGGGGCCATTTATCAACACTGGGCAAATTTGCCCATCGGTAGTAACTCATGGCAACCAATCAAATTGCTGCATTCATTGTTCTACTTGCAGCTGACTTTAAAAAGCTAATCACTGATTGGTTGCTATAGGTAACTGCCCATGGGCAAATTTGCCCAGTTTTGATAAATGAGCCCCAGTATCTTGTACTTGATCCAAACTAAAATATAACTAATCCTTATTTGACGTATAACCAGCCTACTGTATTTATTTAGTAGCTACATATTTTTCTAGTAGACTTAAGGTATGAAGATCCAAATTAGGGAAAGATCCGCTATCCAAAAAATCCAGGTCCTGAGATTTCTGGATAACAGGTCCTATACCTCAACTTTGATATTTGGCAGACTCATTGAAACTGAAGGCTAGAATAGGATTCCACTGCATATGAGTTGCTTTTTCCTGGTTTTAATTGAGTTTTTAATTTTTCATAAAAAATAGACATTTTTTTCATTAAAAAAAACTTGGCATTTTGATGATCTACTCTTTATTAAGACCATAAATCATATATCTGCTAGTGTGTGCATAGGGGAATTATGATATACATCAATATCTGGGCTGACTTACAGTATATGTTCATACTTATGCAGTGTGAATATAGGGAGGCATAAGATCTTATTGACTGTACTAGAATATTCCCAGTTTAATACGCAATATGGTGTAGTATGAATTTATAAATAATTGTTTCCCAGTACAGCTTTAACTTGGTTTTATGCATCATTTTAGTACTTTCAATTAATGTGCTTTTCAGATGCAGAGTTTTACATTCATTAAGATAAATTGCAAGTTAATTACAATACGTCAGGTGTTTCTGAAGAGATTAAAGGCAGTAAATCTTTTTGGTGATTATAATGTTCTAGTAAAAATATTACTGAAATCAAACATTTATGTTGGATTATAAATTTCTTATAATTTATTTCTCTTCCCAGAGGGCAAAGTGTTGCATATATATATATAAATGGTTGTGGAGAAAACAGTATTTATACATCAAATGCATTGTAAAATAGATTAAGGCCTGTTTTTCAGATTTTTTACAAGTATATTTTTTAAATACAGAAGATATAAGAACATGGCCATCTGGGTCATGGGGTAAGCAGTGCAAAATATTCAAGGATGGCTTTACCAGTAAGCCTGAGGCCATGGTTGGATGAAGGACCCTCTTCTACAAGCCAACACTATACCATATTAGGCCCATGCCCACTTGTCCTTTTCACATATTCAGGTCTAGCAATATTAAACATGTTGAGAGAGAAGCTGCAGAGATGTAACCCTTGGCAGCTACATTACTGTTACCTGGGACAGTAACACACTGATGACCAAATCACAAAACTGACTTGAATGGGTCATTGTAAAGTGATTGATTGGTTCCACCACATACTATGTTGCAGGAATGCACTATAGGAACTCATTGGAAGAGCTAGAGGGAGGATTGGGAAATAGGACATTTAGGTGCAGATTTACAAAAATTTTTGTGGGGTCATTTTTGATTGAAAATTGATCAATCAAGTTGAAATTGTTCAAATCATTCAAATGCATTGTTCAATTGGAACGATTCATATGTTTTTCACCAAAATCTTTTGAATTCTAAGGACTTAGAAAAAATTTTCAGGACTGGCTCAAGGAGATCCCCCATAGGCTAAAATGGCAAATCGCCAGCTTTAAAGTGGCAAAGTGTCGAATTTGAAGGATTTTAAATGGCCAGTACTTTGAAAATAAAAATTTTCATCAATTTTTTCAATTTCAATCAAATTTTTGTCTATTCGATAGTCGAAGTTCCCCAAAATGACTTCGAAATTATTAAAAATATTATTATTATTTAAATTAGAATCTTATTTGAATTATCACTTCCACCCTTAGTTAATCTGCCCCTTAGGGACAGATTTAAGGATCAAATTTCGAAGTTAAAAAATGTTGGAATTCGACCATTAATTTTTTAAGGGCATTTTCGATCGAAAATAGACTGAAATGCCAGGGCCTATTTTAATTCTCAGTCCGGACCTGCTCAATGATAGACATCTATCAGTAAATATTACTACTAAATGATCATTATTAGGTGTGTTTTATTTGGAAAACAACTTGGATTTTGCTTTGCTTTGGTAGTGGAATTTAACAATAAAATATTGGTTCTGTGAAAGTGAGGGTGAATGTCCGCTCTAGAATAAACCACCCATGACAGATTATAATGGCAGTGGAGGAGCAGTTTCCAAAGTGCATGAGCCTGAAAAA
The DNA here is from genome assembly GCA_024363595.1 of Xenopus borealis. Lineage (NCBI taxonomy): Eukaryota > Metazoa > Chordata > Amphibia > Anura > Pipidae > Xenopus > Xenopus borealis. Next base: position 13,743,385 of record CM044434.1, on the reverse strand, counting down.
GCATTTATTTAGAATTGAATAGTAGTGATGGCCGAAGAAATTCACCTGGCACAAATTGGCTGCAAATTTGGATACATGTCCATTGAAGTAATGCCAACTTCAGCTTGGACAAGGTGTCAATTTCCGATTTTCATGATTTTTCGTTAAATGTCGGATTTTCACAAATTTTTCTGGAAAATGTCCGATTTTCGCAAATTCTTTGTGAAACTTAGAATTAGATTTTTTACTTCGACAGAATAGCCCAAAATTTGATTCAAATTGAAAAAAATTTAAAATTTTAATTTTGAAGCACTGTCTCTTAAAAAAAAAAAAAAAA
>CM044434.1:13698956-13723984 GCA_024363595.1 Xenopus borealis | reverse complement strand
AAGTTGCAAAATGACATCACGCTGGCGAATAAGCACTAGCTTATTAAAAAATAGAAATTATGTTAATACTGTTACTATGTATGATTACTATGTATTATGTATAATTTTCTATTATTCTATTATTAACATGCAAAATTAGACAAAATCAATTGTCAATAGTAGTAATGGGCAAATGTATTCACCTGGGTAAATTCGCTGTGAATTCCCGCGATTTGCCGCCAGCGAATAAATTCTCGAAACACCAGGAAAAATTTGCCTGGCGAAAATTCACCGGCATCTCAATTTGGACGTGGGAGTCTGTTTTTTCGCACGCATCCAAGCCACCGGCGGAATTTTTTGCCGTTTCGCAAATCTCCTGAGAAATTAGTGAAAGATCGGCAAAACATCGAAGATTCGCCCATCACTAGTCAATAGCAACCAGTCAGGTGGATGATTTCATTTTCCAACTTGTAGTGAACTGTTCAGTCTAATTGCTGATTGGTTGCTTTTGCCAGCTGTACTTTTGACATTTAGCTTATATCAACATCTATAAGCAAGTGCTTAACCAATGGATTTTTGAAACACAACAGCATGTGCTAAGGCTAGGGCTACAGAGCTAGCACAGGGTATTCTGGGATCACATCCATGGGTTCATCACCACCACAAGACCCAAAGCAGTAAGATGCAACCCAAAACACTGGTGGCATCTGACTGATTTGATTGAATTTGGTAACATAAAACAAATTTGGGTGTCCTAGTGTTGTTGTTACCCTGTTGCACATAAAATTTTCCAATCTGAAGAATTACAAAAAACATAATATATTAACCTTTATAGAACAATGGAAACTGCTGCTGTTAAATCTACATATTATAATTAAACTAAATATTAATATGCAAAGGTTTCTTTGGTTTCTTCTAATCATCTTGAAATTAACCACTCACAGTTCATTACTGAAGAAAATTGGAATGTGCATGCATGAATATGGAGAACAATTTCTTTATAAATATCTAATAAGATATGGAGATACCCGATCAGATGAGTTCATTTGTTTTGAAGGGAATTGCTTTAAATTTGTGTTTTTCCAATTAGGTTATACCAAATTAACAGGCAATCTGAATGAATCTTCATTTCTATTTCACATTTTTCTTCACAGATAGAACATTGTATAACAGTTCATTCCAAATATATAAACTATCTTGACCTTATTTCTATCTTTCATTTTCCAAGTGAAGGATTTATAATTTTGGCCTTTATCCTTAATGGCCTAAGTAGAGGATATGAAAATAATTGAAATTTAAGCACCCACCGAGGATCTGGATAAATAAACTTACAGTATATAGAGTATAATAAATATGCCAAATATTTGCTCAAGCAATTATTATTTACACTACCAAAATAGAGAAAGCAAGGATTGAATTTAATAAATTCCAGTCTGGAACTCTCTGGTTAGATCAGTGACCTGAGGAATTCCGGCCACTGCTACTCTGGGTTGAGCCACAAAATGCGCTGTGGTTGTAAACTGCCAGGTTATCTTAATATCTTCTAATCAGTGGTGGAACTACCAGGGGAGCAGAGGTTGTGATTGCACCAGGGCCAGCACCCACTCAGCTGATACATCAAATTCATAGTGAATCCATTGAGGTTCTCTGGTATTAAAGGATAAGATCCATCCTCTTTTTTAAGAAGTTACCACTATAATGACCCCCTAGGATGTGGTATAGTCCTCTCAATACACACAACTGCAAAGTAAGAGAGGTATCTGTTAAAGCAATCTTCAAAGTGTTTAACCTCTGGTGTTAAACATTGTCATTACCTATATTATTAATATGCTTTCTTTTAAGGTATGTTTGGCCTGGCACATGTATTGTTTCTTAAACTTATTACATGTAATTAAATATATTACAGATTTAGAATTACAGTTGATTTTTTGATTAATATCATATTCCCTATTATTACTAGTTGATGTAAACATTTTCAAGATTTGCAGATAATGAAGAAAGTAATGTAGCTTTTTTTTACCACATTTGTACATACCATTTGTTTAGAGCCAGACATTACTAAACTGGGGAAATCATATCACCTAGTGTTTTTGTTCTTCTAGTAACGTGCTTGACAAAGGGGTACGCCCCGAAACGTTGCATCCGCAATAAACGAGCAAGGGCTTGCCCTGCTAGCAGTATCCTTGATGTGCCGGTGGAATTCTTTTTTCGTTGCATGAAGTGTGGGCTGCCAAACCCTATTCCTGCTGAGCACCGAGGTATCCCAATTGGTGGAAGGCCAGGGTGTGCGAGGGTAATCCCCCCCTTGTTTCTTTTGTTCTTCTAGTAACATATCTATAACCATTATTAAGTATCTGATTTAGTACCAAATCCATTTGTAAAATAGCCAGACCTTTATTCACAGATCTTTTCATTCTTTTGTATAGGGGACTATAAGTAACATTCCACTTCAACTAAAGGAGTAGAGGAAATAAACTCATCATAGGTTCCATTTTGTTTTTTATAGATCCTCTCTTTTTATATGTGCTGCTTTCTTAAAGGCTACTTCCAGATTTCTCCCTTGGCAGCCCCTATCGAAGAGTCTATCATAAAGCGCACGTGACTTATCTAAGAAGTCAAGCTAATTAGAGTAGATGTGATGTCGTCACAATAATTGACTATACAGAATATTCCATAAGCTTCTGTAAGCCTATTCTTGTCCAGACCCTGGCTTTGTTACTTATAATTTCATGGTTTTGACCATTTGCTTGTTATCTGGATTCATGTTTTTCTGCTACTTGTGCAGACTCTCTGCCTGTTTCACAGACTGTGTTTCATTGCTGCCTGCCCAGACTTGTGCATAATTCTGCAGAGGTCTGTGTGTTTTCAGTTCCTTCTTTATTTAATCTTGTTAAATTTGCAGTTTTGTCTAGCCTACATATGTTTACAAGAGAAAACAGAAACAGCATATAGATACCATCCAAACAGTTTAACAGAGATCCTTTCTGACAGTATGGGGCAGATTTACTAAATTCACATGAAGTATTCGAAGTTCGATTGAATTTTCAAAAAGATTCTTATTTTCGAATGTTTTTGAAGACCACTTCGACCAGTGAATTTTGAAAATTCTATTGAATCTAATTATTCAAATAATTAGAATAAAAATCTATTCGAATATTCGACAGTCGAATTACTTCCCCTTTAAATTTTTATTCGACTGCCTAGTTCGCCAGATCAAAGCTACCGAATTGGGTTTCATTATTTTTGATCGATTAAAAATATTCGATCGAATGGTTAAAATCCTTCGAATCGATCAATTTGAACAATTTTATTGATCGATCTAATATTTTCTATTCGATCGTTCGACCAATCCAATTGCGGTAAAAAACCTTCAAATTCGATATTCATATTCGAAGGATTTTACTTCCCACACTATTCCCATGGTCGAATTCCAGTTTTTTTTTAACCCTCGAATTCAACCCCTATGTGTCAGAAGCTTAAAACTTTTCTACTAATCTTTGTACTTTTTACAAAGTTATATTATATTACAGACTATCTATCTAATGCAATTTTAATAAATGCAAATATCTATAATATACATATTACTAAACTAAGTAGTAATATAATGTAATCCCATTTGTTTTCATGCAGAATAAGAGAAAATAGAATTTAATAATTTTATTTCTGCACTGCTGATATAGCAGAAATCACCTTTAAAAATTAAAAGGTACGACAGAGCTCAAACCAGGATGTATTTGAGCATTGTGCTTATATCAGCACTAATTCTGGAAGAACTAAAAAATAAAATTGGGTTCATTCTATTCTGTACAAAATCTCATATAATATATTTATTAGCAAGGTAACAGATGCTACAAGTAGAATGTTGCCATTTACGCTGATGATGCAAACTCTTTGTAAGATAAATTCCAGGGAGTATAAATAAAAGATTAAGCAAGGACTATTGTTTGTAAAGAAACTGTTGTGGTACAAACCAATGCATAAAGAAAGAAAATAATATGGAAAGTAGAACACATCATTTTATGAGAAACGTTCCATGACATGACATGAATTTGGATGTTGCAATTTCAGACACAAGTAATCTCAGGTAATAGGAAAGTAAAAATATATTTAGAGGGCAGAGCACTCAACGTGTTCTGTTTACTGCAAGACAACACACAATTTGGTTTTACTAAATATATAAACAAAGGCCAAGACAATGGACTAACTTGCAAAACATATAGTTTCAGAGTAATTTTACTCAAGGTCTTTTTACTGCCACAATCTTCTAAAAGATGAAACAAAAATTATTGTCTCAAAGTCTTTTTATCATCAACATCTTAAAACAAATGAATCCACCGGTAATCATTTCCTATTCTTCTATATAGAAATCATATTTTATTGCACTATTTTGTCTCAGAAGTAACTAAAATTGAAGTTCACATACAGAACGTTTGGACTAATGATGGAGCAGAACTTACTGAAGCATCTGGAACAAATGGCCATGTATTTTTTTCCACTATGCTATGTGTTCTGTGTGTATGAGATGCACAAATCAAACATTAAAGCTACACACTTTCATATTCTGAGCTGCAATGGATGATCCAACTCATTATTTGGATCACTTTCCAGAGAATGTGGTTGTTGAGACCTTGTTCAGTGCTTGAAAGAAAAAAAAAATATGACAGAAATGAAAAAAGCCTTTGAAATACATAAAGGTGCACAACAAACTTCAGAATGAAGCTATGCATGAGATATTTTATAAAAAGTGATTGCGCTGTGATGGTAATTCAAAGAATGATGGTAGGCATACCAGGGTAACGGATAAAATACATAGAATAAGCATAAAGTTATTCTATCAATCATCAAGAACATTGATTAATTATCAAAATCTACTTGTTAAAAAAAATTCCCCCTGCCTGCGCTGGCTTACTCGCGCCGGGAGGGAGCTCTTGGTGCAAGCCACCATGTCAGCCCATGCGCAGAATGAAAAGCTGCCTGAACTTGTGGCAGCTTTTCATTCGGATTATGCACATGACGTCACATGGGCATACTGCGCATGCCCTTGGGCTGTCATGGCGGCTCTCACCGGGAGCTCCCTCCCAGTGCGAGTAAGCCAGCGCAGGCAGGGGGGATTTTTTTTTTAACTACTAGAACCCCAAACCGGAATGCGGGCTCTATCAGCCAGCACCTTCGGTTTGGGGAATTTTTTTAGCCCTATAGGTGCCCTTTAAATAAAAAAGTCAGACCAAACTAGAATCCATGAGTGGACCTTATTTATTATTTTTCAAAAAAAGCACAATTTTATCAGGCACAAACTCGATAAAATCGAACGAAAACCAGAATTGTATGATTTTTTTAGAGTTTTTTCCCAATTTGCTCCATTTCCCTTTATGTCACTTTATGTCTTTGATATCGCTACACAGTGTTAGAAATATAGATTATATACTGCTTTGGGAAAGATTATTAGATACATTAAAATAAGACTTAAAGAATAGAAATTTCCTGGAAAGACGACATACAAAATATTTAAATAGCTTTCTGAGACTCACAGAAAAAAATGTGATGTGTTAAATATTGAGCCATTTCACTATCCTTTTCTACTATATTGTAGATTTTAGCAAATTAGGTAGAGGCAGATATATCCATTTGCAGATTTGAGGTTTTTTTTCTAATTGATCCAAAATTGCTCTTAAACTCAACTGAGTTTTTTTTTCCAGATTTCAATATCTTGATTAAATGGAAACTAAAGTGTAAAATACAATGTTACAATGCTGTATTTTGTATACTAAACATAAACATGAACTTACTGCACCAGAAGCCTACTCAAACAAATGATTTATGGTTTCAAAGTTGGCCACAGGGGGTCATCCTCTTTGTTAAACATCATGCAAGACCAAGACTGTGCACATGCTCAGTGTGGTCTGGGCTGCTGCTTAGGTATCATCATAAATTATCAAAACAGCACAAGTGAAATATCTACCATAGAAGCAGATACCGCAAGACTGCTTGATAAACAGAATATGGAGACTGCACTAGGTACTGTGTTGTCATGTAGTGTATTGTGGATTTTATAGTTTTTGTAGTTTTCTCCAACTCTCCAGAACCAGTGGCTTCAGCAAAAAAAATCTTCCAAATAGAATCGGAATAAATCTGTTTAAATCTGGCTCCATGATCTTTGTCCCTGCAGCTGGATGTAAAGGCAAACATAAAATCCCATTTCTACTTTTTAACTGAAAAAGAAACCAATCCCCAATATACTTCAATTAAAAAAATCTTTACAGTTTTTTTTATAAGAAACCTGACTGTATGCAGTGAAATTCCCCCTTCATTTACTTGCTGTGTCTGCTGCAGATATGAATCTATACATGGTTGGCAGCTGTTCTACACGGAAACAAACAAAGCTGCTCTTGTTCTGGGAAGTCCCTCCCCCCCTACCATTTGAAAGTATGATCTTTCCCTGCAGAGCAGTTAGGGACCTTCTGAAGTTTCCTATACTCAGCAGTCAGAACAAGTAAATGAAGGGAGAATTTCACTGCATACAGATATTTTTTCCTTCCTCTAAGGCACTTTGCTGTTCATCTCTTAGTGCACTACTGGGGTTGTGAGTGTAAACCCCCATCATCCCTTCAGAAAATGGTATAACAAGATAGTGGTACTAAAAATAATTATGCCTACCACCAGAAATAAAGTTATAGTACAGATATGAGACCTGGGTTTTTTTAGATAATGAATATTTCCATAATTTGGATCTTTCTTCCTTAAGTCTACTAGAAAATCATGTAAACGTTCAATAAATCCAAAAGGCTAGTTTTGCTTCCAATAAGGATTAGTTTGATCTTAGTTCAGATCAAGTATAAGGTCCTGGTTTATTATTGCAGATTAAAATTAAATCATTTTTAAACATTTGGATTATTTGTATAAAATGCAGTCTGTGGGAGAGGGCCTTTTTGTAATTCATAGCTTTCTGGATAACAGGTTTTTTTTGGATAATGGCTCCCATACCTGTTTTTAACACTCCATTCAAACAGAAATGCTTGTTTAAGGTGTGTTTACCTTATATGGTATCAATGAATGGCTACACCTTATTATTGAGTAATAGTTGAATAACATACATCCCCTACATATGCAAAATCCCATTACTAAATCAACTACACAGTTAGTTCTGAGACATAAATGGGCAAAATTTTATTGTAAGATTTACATAACATATTTGAAATAATACACAGTGGTCTTGGAAGCTCTCCTTATATGAGAATTAAAGGGGGCCTGTTTATAAAAATCAGAGATTCAAGAAAATTTCAGTGAAAAAAATCATATTGAATATTTATGAAATGAGATTTACAAAATCTCCAAGAATTATCAGTCAAACTTTGTTTTCAAAATATGCAATAACATGCCATGTGCTATATCTATATAGTCTGTATAGTCTAAATTCAAGTTATTTTAAAGACTTGTAAAAATTAATGAAACAATCAATTAGATTTGTATTATGATTTTTTTGTGAATTAATAGGGGTTTTCATAAATATGCTGCTGATTGTTAAAATGGCTCTAATGTAAAAATATATAAATTGGCTTCTAAGGGAAGTGACTGCTTTTGCCAAAATTGCTTAAAATATAGATATATCAATGCACAACTACAGCGTTTTGTTGTCTCGTGTTTACCATTCATAAATCACCATATATATTATAATTCTGCTCAGCATGGAGAAGCAAATTGATGTTCTTTGTTGTTCTACAAATGATTTATCACTGGTCCTGGACAAAGATGATGTTGGTTTACTAAATAAAAAGAGCTATTTTAGTAATTGAAAATAACACTTTGTTTAAACTTCAGAAATGTATTGTTATGTTATAGATGGAGAAAGACACATAATCCAAACATATAGGTATCTGACCTTTAAAGTTTCTTACAAAATCATTCCTGTGCTCTTTTATATGTGACCTCATGTTTTGGATCAGTGCCTCATGGAACAATTCCTGACAAATGGCTCCAAGTTTAGTAAAAACCAATTCATTCATGATTTATTTTGGCTAAAGGAAAGATTCAGATTTTCTACATGTTATACAGATGAATGAATCTGTGCTGACCTTTAGTCAGGAGTTGTATTTATAGTTAAGAAAAAGCCACTGACGTTAGAGCAGGTTATTAGAAAAAAGCATCAGTATTATTATTAGAATTGTTTTAGGGTTTGTCATGCAAACCTAGAATTCAACTTCAAGGTATCATAGAGGGACTAACAGTAATTTAAATGTCTAGACAAGGGAAAAAAGGCTCATATGTGCATGTTTCCAAACAATACCATTGACTAATATAAAGAAAATGCCTATGCTTAACAAAGATATTGTTTAACTAAGGTCAATACTTGGGGTCTCAACCTGCAAAGTAGATCTGCACTTTGGGAGGGAAAGTAAAAATACACTATAAGGCCAAAAATATATTACTAACCTTGTGACTATTAGAATTGACTGTGCAAGGTCATAGGAATCGGAGTGGTAGAACTTGACTCCCATGCAAAGAGTCCTCAGCTCACTTGTGGGGTGAACAGGAATGTGAGTGCAAGCAAGTCCTCATCACCTAGTACTTTGTATTTTCAAGCAAGTCTAAAATTTGCTACTGCCTCAAAAACCTTTAAACATGTTAAAAATATACTTGTCACTGACATCTCAACAGGTTTTAGGTAGAGCACTTTGTTTTGGTAAAACTGTTTACAAAAAATTTGTCGTTATTTTTTTAAAAAGTAGAGTCATGACCATATTTTTGCATTATTTTACATAAATCTGTCCTTTATCTCATTTTTATTAAACATTGATTACACACTGTATTTCAAACTCCTTCCCCATTCAATGCTTTATTTAATTAATTTTCTGTTTATTGCTGTCAGTTTTCATTAGTAATTCATAGCACCCAATTAGTAGGTGACTGCTGTTTGAAATCAAACATCTGATTAGTTGCTATGTGTTACTAGGAACAGATTAAATTTGAAAACACATACTTGCCATTTTCTTTGTTCTAGTTTTCTGATCTGTTTATCCAGGACTATACTGATGTGCACAATATATTATTGGCTTGTCATATCTTCTGCCAATCTTGGGTGACTACTGATTACAGTTGTCATATTGTGAATAACATATTATGTATATGGTCACCCCCAGCAATTATACTAACTTGCTGCTCTGTTCAAGTTCTCAATTCTCCCCAACCCAAATGTCTGATTAACATATTTAGGTTTTTAAATAGCTCCTCTGATTTTCTATGATATTCTTCTCAATTAAAGGCTGTTTTATTTCATCAAATACAATTCTATGCAGAATGGCCAAAATCCAGATTCTGTGGTATAAGGAGCATGAGTAAGAGGGGTACCTTCATCATCCTAGATGCACAGATTTTCACAGATCAACAGTATCTAGAGTATATGGTGGAATAATTACCTACTAATATGTATGTAACAAAAGCCAGTCACATGCTGCAATTAGGACTCCTCCTGCTTGCCCCAATCATGTTTTGGGACCGACTCAGATGGAATAATTTACAAACATAGAGTGATACATTTCCCCAGAACAACTGCCAAAACAAAGAATGATCTATCAGTTTTGATTTATCTAACTATGAGTTAGCAACTGCATGCAAGTATCTGATTGGTTGCAATTTTGCACTCTTTAGTCCTTAATACATCCATAAAATGATTCTTACATCAAGTTGACATCATAGGAGGTGTATATGTTTTTGAGACTCAGCTAAAAGAACATTTTTTTTCCATTAGCACTTTTATTGCTATAAAATACAACAATCCCCTTATATGCTTCTCTCTCTAACTGAACAAGTACGGCAAACTAACAGCAAGAGCAAATGTATTAGCTTCTAACAGGACAAATAGTGAATTTTAATAATTTCTTCATTAGCATAATTCAAAATCTGAAGAAACCTAGTGAGCCATAATGCAAACTGATAAATAGATTGTGACGTCTACAACTATGAGCCCTAAGGTTAGGTCATCATATTATACAAATTCAGTATCCACAAACCTGCAGAATGCTGTTGGAAACACAAAGAAATTGCCCAAACTGTTTCATACAGTATGCTGAGTGTTTTATGGGCCCATGGACGAACTTGCACGGCTTCTATACCTTCAGATTTTATTACTCTGATGAAAACATAAAGTGATAAATGAATATATGTATGTACGGAAGAACACTGGGGCCAGCAAAAACAAATCTTAACTTAATTCGGTAGGTTTTTTTTTTATAGGGCCAGTACTTCAACTATAGAATTCGAATTTTCAAATTTGGCAAATTCGAATCGAATTTTGGCCTATTCGATAGTCGAATTTTGCTAATTCGATGGTCGAAGTAGCCCCAAAAAATTAAAAAATTAAAATTTTTTCCATTCCAATCCTTCACACGAATTTAGTAAATCTGCCCCTTTGTCTTTTAACCATTTTAGGTTTTTGTTGATATTTTTAAACAAAGACTACTATTGCAAGCTACAACACAAACAAAATTTGTAATTGTAAAAGTCAAAATTCCCAGTGCTCATCTGTATGTATGTGTTAAAGTAGTAGCTCATCTATAAATGTATTGTTTTCAAATGGGAAGAATTTACATTTTATGTTAATTAGGTTTGTTACCCCTCCCTTCTACGTCACAGAAGCTTAGTAAGCCAAGATGTTAGCTCTCTAAACTGTTATAAAATTATACAAAAGTTGCTGCCATTTCCCAGCATTTTTAGGGTGCAATAAATGTAATGTCAAAGATTTGCTTTCCATTCCAGCTCATACAGCAGCTCTGTGGCATAAGTAAAGAGTTAATTGAGGGCTACAGTAAACATGTCATAGATCTACAGAATATTAGTACACAGCAGCTCTGTGGTACAAATACACTCTACATATAAAGTGTCAACTAAGGGCACATTAGATTTAAGGGGGTCATTTTATCAAAATTCTAATTTTAGTTTTTATTCAAATATTTTTGCTCCAAAAATCATACATTTTAAGTTAAGATCCATTAAGCAAACAAAACTGTAATATAAAAATTACCTATGAAAAACCTGTAAACTGGCAATTTTGTTCAGAAGTTATAGGAGTTGTATAAGCAAAATTCAAGCTACTTTTTAATTCATATTTTGAAGATTAATTTGAATTTTGTCTGGCTCATTGAAAATGATGGGTAGAATATTATTTCACTATGTTGAATTGAAAAAGACTAAAAATGTTTGATTTTTTAGGAATCTGCCTCCCTGTGGCAGATTACAGTGCTTTACCAAGTTTTAAAGAATCATTTAATTGTAGTTCAATCCCAATTTCTACTATTTCTGTTTAGAATTTTTAAAAACAGGTTGGTAACAAGATGAAAATGGTTATTAAACATGAAATCAAATGGTATATGCCATAGATTTAAATAGTACACTTATAAGTATTTAACAGTATAATAGAAAAGCTAATGGATGAAATGGATAATAAATCTTAGTCTAGTAGTTATTGAAAATTCATGCTTAAACAATTAAAAATAAATCATGTTACCTTTCCCTTTCTTTTTATAGATATCTTTATTCCGTGAATTTCAATTTTAAAGAAAACATGGATATAGAAAACTTTACGGATTATAACTGCACTTCGGAACATCTACAAAAAGGGATCACAAGCAAAATCCTTATTTTGTTTACTCTGTCTGTTTTGACTTTGATGACAACGGCCATAAATTCCCTTGTAATCGCTGCTATAATTGTGACACGGAAACTACATCACCCTGCCAACTATTTAATATGCTCCCTAGCTGTTACAGATTTCCTAGTCGCTGTTTTGGTGATGCCTTTTAGCATCTTGTACATCATGAAAGAAACATGGATTATGGGTCAAGCAATATGTGATATTTGGCTGAGTGTTGACATTACATGTTGTACATGCTCCATATTGCATCTAGCAGCTATTGCTCTTGACCGGTATCGAGCTATCACTGATGCTGTGGAGTATGCAAGAAAAAGAACATCTAAGCATGCTGCAGTCATGATTGCTGTGGTGTGGATTATTTCCATATTTATTTCAATGCCTCCTTTATTTTGGCGCCACCAGGCACTCAACAAAGAAGACGAATGCATCATCAAACATGACCACATTGTATTTACTATTTATTCTACTTTTGGAGCATTTTATATTCCATTAGCCCTAATTTTAATCCTGTATTACAAAATTTATAAGGCAGCCAAAACATTATATCACAAAAGGAGTGTTAGCAGAGTAGAAAGAGAACAAAATGGACAGGTTCTTTTGGAGGCAACTACTACTTTATGCATTGCAGAAAAATCTTTTTCTGACCATTCCACGGATTTTGACAAAATCCACATCACTGTGAGAAATGCAAAGGTTGAAATGAAGCAAGAAAAAGCCTACAAAAGGCAAAACATTTCCAGTACAAGAGAACGTAAAGCAGCAACAACTTTAGGACTGATTTTGGGAGCCTTTGTGATATGCTGGCTGCCATTTTTTGTAAAGGAAGTCATTGTTAATATTTGTGAAGCATGTTACATCTCTGATGATATGTCCAATTTCCTTGGATGGCTCGGATACCTCAATTCCCTAATCAACCCTCTCATTTATACAATTTTTAATGAAGACTTTAAAAAAGCATTCCAGAAACTCATGCGATGCAGGCATTGTCATTAAGAAAAGACTAAAAATTCTTTATGCTTGTCAAAAAATTTACTGTATCAGTTCGTATTTATCAGCTGAATATTTAGCTACTTACTAAGAAATAATTTGTACCTACTGTACCCAATGGGATAAATATTTTATGGCCAAAAATACAGTATTTTTTCCTTTGTTGAAATAATGTGGCACTCCATAAATCATTGAATATGTTTTCATTTTATAAATAAATAAATTAAAATGTTAAATATCCATCTTTATTCTGCAATGGTAACTACCATATGTAACCAGATGAACTTGTGTAAGGCCTTGATGTAATTTGCTTATTGTTTGCATTTATTATTAGTTAGTAAAAATAATTAGAAAACAAACAATATTCTGCCGCACATATACTAAGCATTTTAGACATAATCTGTGCATAAAAAATACATAGTCCTAATATAGTGTTTGAAATATTTTGTCCTATTATAATAGATTTCTAATACAAATTATGAATTTTGTTTCCACTTTTTATTTGTATAAATAATTCTATTTTTTTTTAATTATTTCATCTCTTTAACAATGTATTCTTTATAATAATTAGAAATGATGCAAAGAAATATTGCCAGCAAGGGTTCAACAAGTCTCAATTTCAGTTGAAACTGATTGATGGGTATAGGGTGAAACATGGTCAATATTTTGAGCTTTATATTCTTACTGAGTTTTTTTGCTTAAGAAGTTTAGATATATCTTGGTTATGAAACAGTAAAACCTGTGTTTTTTAATGGTTAACTAAATGCTCAATTCTATATTAATAATTCTATCTCAACTGGAAAAGTTTTATAAAGTCTATTTTTACCTGCACTAGAAAGACACAGTGAAAAAAGATATAAAAATAGCCAACATGGTATTGTTTTTGCATTGCTGCAAATCAGTATCTGATAGTACTAATGGCACAGGGAATACCTGCAGAGGTATAGTACAGCAGTGTACAAGTTTACACATTATGAGCAAACAATAGTTTGCTCTACACAGGCCAATATATAACATGCAACTAGTTATCACTTTTCTTTGGGTACTCTGAACTACTATTTGAATGTACTATATTGTCTTGTATACTGTCAACCTATGCAGATATCCTCTGTGGCACCATTAATAGATCAAACTGAATATGGATTTCTATTAAATTGTTATTAATATATATATATATATTTTTACTATTTCCCACAGTAGGAAATCTGAAAGTTGCTGTTTAGAGCCCTTGCAAGTATTAAGCATTACTTATAATTGAAATATGTTATTATATTTACTAACCATTGTATGTCACAGTTAGTCAGTTTGAAAAAAGACACAAGTCCATCAAGTTCAACCTGTTAAATCTATATATATAACCTGCCTAACTGCTAGTTTATCCAGAGGACGGCAAAAAAACCCATTTGAAGTATCTTTGATTTGCCTCAAAGTGGGAAAAAATTCTTCCGGACTTCAAGATGGAAATCGGACTAGACCCTGGATCGACTTGTAATATGAGCTATCTTCAGTCTAATGTATCATCCTGTACGACTGATTCAGGGATAGAATTCCACATCTTCACAGCTCTCACTGTAAAAATAAAATCTGAATATTTAACCGGAACCTCCTTTCTTCTAATCTGAATGGGTGACCTTGCGTCAGCTGGAAAGACCTACTGGTAAATAAAGCATTAGAGAGATTTTTATATGATCCCCTTATATATCTATACATATTGATAGTTTGCAAAGTCCTTCTATTTAAATATCTCAGTTTAACATATTTATGCATGTATATATATATATATATATATCTATACAGTATAACAACAGCAAAAAACTAATAATAAAAGTTTTGATCAAACATTTCTATCTGCATGAACTGATGTACAAGGGGAAAAACAGTTCTTTTGTATATTCCAAATATAGAGTGTGATTGAAGCCCAATTATCAACATTCTCATTTTAGAGGTTTTAGAAGCCAGGAATAAACCATGTAATTTATTAAGAGATCAGAATATAATAAGAACAAATAAAAAAATAGTGAACAACACGCTAAAATATGACACAAATACTAGAAATAAAACCCTCCAAACAAAAATGACCAGAGCAACTCCCACTGACTTCTCTAGGACATTACTAGCAAATTTATGTCTTAGAGCTTTCCATGGTCTTTTGACTTTTTACCACAGTTCGAATTTGTTTGCACAAAGACTCACAACTTCAAATTATATTTTCAAAAACTCAAATGTTTGGTATTTATTAAGCACAAAAAAAATTTGATGTAAGACTTTAAGTGGCAGATTTATCATTGTTCGAATTTCGAATTGAAAAAAATTAAAAATTCGACCATTTGAATAGGAAGGGAAGTAAAATCCTTTGAATTCAAATATCGAATGGTTTTACCGCAATTCGATTGGTCGAACGATCAAATAGAAAAAATTTGGTTGATCGATAAATAGTTCGAATCGATCGATTTGAACGATTGTTTCCGAATTGATCTCATTTTTTTATTCGATCAAAAATAAGGAAACCCAATTCAGTAGCTTTGATCTGGCGAACTAGGTGGTCGAATAAAAATTTAAAGAAGAAGTACTTTGACAGTCGAATGATCTAATATTGTAATTAAATGTTATTCGAATCATTCGATTCGATCAAATTTACAAAATTCACTGGTCGAATTTGAATGTTTTTGAAAATTTGATCAAACTTCAAATCCTTCATGTGATTTTTGTAAATCTGCTCCCTAAGCTTCTAAAAGTTTGCCAGCTTATGGGAGTTGTCCTAGGCAAAATTCAAGCCATTTTTTTCTTTAGAGATTATCAAGTTCTTTAAAAAAAATTTAGATTGTAAACTCACAAATTCAAGTTTATTTGACCTTATACACTCACAAAATTTTGGTTTTTGTGGGTTTTTCAATCTAGGTTTTTAAATTGAGCTTTTGTTCCTAAACTTTGAAATGCATATATGAAAAAAACATTTGAAAACACGTGATTCTATTCCAAAAACATTGTCAAACCTCACAAATCCTATTCTTGATAAATAAGCTCATTAATAAATCTTGAATTTTTAGAGTTCTGGAATTAAGGGTTGAATTTTAGTGGTTTTCGAGGTTTTTGGAAACCATGAATATACTGATCTAATACTGTACCAACAGAGCACAGGGAGGTAGGAAGGACATTTTCTTTATTATAATTGTAATTATGAATGATTTCTTTATTACAATTGCAATTATTATTGATAATAATGTCAAATTGGAAAACTTGAATACGTCATGGGAGAATACAATTACAATGAAAATGCTATTGCGCCTTTCATTTTTACAAATTTGACAGAAAAACTAACAAAAATGTAAAAATACCTACAGTGTTGAAAATGCCCCTACTATTGTCTCCTATAGAAGTCTGCCAGGCTGTAGGTGACAAATTTGAATTGTCAAGAGTTTTTCAATTCATATTTTTGAGTTGGGAAAACTCATTATAAAAATTGAGTTTGGGAAAAATATTAGAAATATGGGGAAAAATATAATCTCTATTTTTTTTTTTAGAAATTGCCTCTTGGTGTACCCTGCAAATGTTGAGGAACATTACCCATAGTCTAAACAAAACTAATTGCTGGTTGCTATGGGTAACTGCACTACTGACATTTCACACATTTGTTAGTATAATTAATTGTAGAGAAACTAGAATTATTGAAGAAACTGGAATTATTGAAGAAGTTTCACTACTCATCTGAGCAGATTCTTAATTTTAACTGGTATGGGAAATCCTCAGCATATAACTCCTTCACTAATCCAGTCACAATGGCACACAAAATATTCAGGGAGGTGACTCACAGAAGTGAGTTGTCAGTGCAGTAGCACTCTTAGGATCATCAGTAGCTTCTTAACACCAGATATTCTGCTATTTTGAGATTTCTTCAATGCCAGCTGAGAAACAAAGATTTCAACAGACATTCTCTAAAAACACACAGGATAATGGCGTTATATCCAGAGAATGTTTTGCCATGATTTGGAATCACCATGATTTGGAATCCCCACAGTCAGTCCATGATAAAATATATTTTATTGGCAAAAGTATTTAGCTGGATTTATACGCTGTAAGAGCAGAAGACCTTTTACAGAAAAAGATCAATATCTACTCTCTTTGTCCTATGTAGGAATGTATAAAATAATTCTTAAGTAAGGTAATATGTAGGCTTTAATGTAATTGTATGCTAGCAACAGGTGAAGAGACCTTTAGCTTCACACATGCCGTTGTCTACGGGATGTATCCCAGCTTTTTATGCATTTGAGTTCCTGCATCATTGCTTAGAACTCCAGCAGGTATAATATCCAGTGAAACTTTTTCCTTTCAAAGCACACAGCTGGCTTTATCCTTGTCATTTCAACACAACTGCCAGCTGGGATCTCCATTATAGTACAAGAAAATCTTTATTTCTTTTCAGTTACATTTATTTTAACAAGATTAAAACACGTTCCTTCTTGCCTGATCTGGCCCAATATCTAAAAGAAATCCTTATTGATTTCATGCAGTGCGTCTTGCCATTTATCAGCGCATTGGACACACTTTCGTATCAGAAGGACTCATTGGACACCATTACTTTCAGCACAAAAGGGAATATATCAATTCAGCATTTCTATGATTTCTGCTTTAGTCGAATAGTGGTATAATTGGCTTTTAAGAAAGCAAATACATTTGGAATATCATACATCAAATTAAATGGAGTTTGTCTTCAAGTTAGCGTTTATTGTTTTAGAGATTGTTCTATTCTGGTAAACTATATCATTTTTCTTCTCATGGTGTTATCAAAAACTCACTATGAGGCTGTATGTGTGTGTGCATATGAGTATGTAACATACAAGGAAACAATAGGATGCTGATGTGCATGTAAGTGAGAAAGAGCAGTATAAGTGTGTGTGGCAAGTAAGAGGACTATATGGGGTAGACATCCATAAAGCCTCATTTTCAGATGCAATGCAATGAGCAAGGAGCTAAATTCTGGAGGTAAAATGCCATATATTACCCACAATGCAGCATTTTCCCTATTATCATTATTATCACAGCCAACATATAGAAATGGGCATATAGACTGAACATGCAAAATTACATAAGCAGGAAATAACCAATACAAGACATAAAGAGGGACCTTTCCAAAAAATACATTCTAAAATGTGTCTGATATATTTGTGTTTATTTTTGTAATGTTATGAGGGGAAATATTTCTCCAGATTTTGTGTTAGAATTGTATCACTTCCACTGTTAATGCCATTAGCACCTAAATCAATCCCAACCCACAACCTATCAAATTTAAAATAAAATGAATCTAAAAATGAAAGCAGTTACTGTGGACTTGCATGCCATTCAACAAAGCAGGCAGTCAACCATGGCTTATGAACTCCAACCCCAGGAAAGTTGTCAAAACTGGTGGCCCATCTTAGTGAACTTCCCAATTCTTTCTCTCATGTCTTCACATATGAACTTGGAGCATACTTCCAATATGTTTATGCAGCATGGATATTGCCCAGACAGAGTTGTACAACTCCCCCTTTAAGTACACTGGTGGGCAGTCCTCTCTTGTCATATGAGGTTTAAATATATTGGCAATGAATAGTGCAGTAGGAATGTTTGCACCTGTTAAAGGAAGATTTAACATTTCATTTGGTTGTATTGCACTGCCAAGTACATGAGATACAAACACACACATTTGTAACGTCTCATTAGCGTTGTTACAGAAGCTGAATGCATTACATTAGCTTTCATTTTTGAGTTTACAAATACCAAGTAGCCCAAGAGTCCTTAAGAGCCATATAAATCTGATAAAAATAGATCCTATATCTAAATGAGATATAATGAAACTGTTTATAGTGAGTTATAAAATAACATTTCAGAAACAACCAACTTGATTTGAAGCTGCAGTTAGACACATGGGCCCAAATTCACTAAAGCGCAAAGCGTCATATGCTAGTGCTAATTCGCTAATTCGCCAGCGTGATGTCATTTCGCAACTTCGGAAATTTACTAACACCGACTCTAGCGAATCTTCGCTAGTGAAGTAGATAGACTTGCGCAACTTCGTACCCTTACGCCAGGCGAAGTTGCGCACTGACAAAGGATCGTAATTACGCAAATTCACTAAGATCAACATTTTCCTCAATGTTACCACTTTCTAGTCTGAAAAAGATGGGGTTTTTTTGGGGGGTTACCCTCCTTCCCCCCTACATTTCCTAACATATGGCAACACAACTATACAGGGGGCACAAGTAGGGCAACTTTATTTTATTTATTAAAGTTTTCCTGGGCTTGTGTAGTGTAATGTAGTGGCTGTAACATATACCTCTATTATACGCTTAAGTTCCCGCCGTATGCAAATTAGGCATCGCTAGCGCAACTGTGCTTTGCCTGGCAAAGTAACACTAGTGCAACTACGCTACCATTCGCCAACCTGAGCGTAACTTCGTACTTTAGTGAACTTGCGTAGCGCTGGTGAAAATTCGCCTGGCGAAGTGCGGCGAACGCTAGCAAAGCCAACTCTAGCGAATTTTCACTGCTTAGTGAATTTCTCCCTTTGTACTCAGGATCTACTTATCTGCTATTAACAAGCAACATGTTGTTCTAAGACAATGATTGTGTACATATTAAAATTACTACCACAATAAACTACTCACACTTTTCAAACAGATGTTTTAAAAAACAAAATGATAATAAAGGGCTAATTTGCCTCTGCAATGCAAAATGTATTCGCCATTTTCCCATAATTCAGCATTTTTCCCTAGAATTCCAACGTCATAGTAAACTCAAGAGGGCATTACATCTGATGCACTTGAGACAGATGGATGCAATAAGGCTGTAAAGCCATCAGGCTGAAATTTTTCCATTTTCAGTGTTCAGTGCAAAAGAGAATGAGCATAATTCTTTATACGCAAGTTTGCTAAGCCTATTGTTGTGGGGAGCTGTGGGACCCCTGGAACTACTACTATATCATTGGATATCAGATTCTATACCAGGACCAGCTGTTCCCATCATACACAGCAAGAACAATTATCATACAAATTATTTTCCTAATCTATCTTCAGCCTTCAGATTAACATCAGTATAAATATTATACCATGTCAAGCTGTGAAATGTTCAGATGGAAACTATACAGCTAAAACTTCTGATATAAACTTATGCTAATTTAACAGCCAAGTATTGAATGAATTTGGTAGTATTAGGACAGCATTGTTATCATGAGAATGTTATGCAGGTATTGGACCTATTATCCAGAATGTTTGGGACCTGGGGTTTTCTGGATAAAAAGATCTTTCTGTAATTTGGATCTTCATACCTTAAGTCTGCTAGAAATTCATGTAAACATTAAATAAACCCAAAAGGTTGGTGTTGCTTCCATTAAGGATAAATTATATTTGGATTGTTTCATTATAATGGAGTCTATGGAAGATGGCCATTCCATAATTCTGAGCTTTCTGGATAATGGGTTTCTGGATCCAACGGATCCAATACCTGTATTAACTCCAGATAAATATGCAGCTGTCATTCATAATATTTATAAAGCTAATTGTATGGTTTCAGTTGGATTTAGTTAATTGTGAGAGCTATAGTCTTTCTGAACTTGTTTGACCAAAGAGTTCTAACATGAGTCATGTTGACCTGACATCAAAATGAGTCATAAAACAATTTTTATGTTCCTTTGTGAACATGCATTTCTTGTATTGAGAGAATACCATGTTTTATGTCATACTGTATGTGATCTATAAACAAAGAAAACATAACAACTTCAAGACTAGATTTTATTAAGTGTCATAAGTCATATAGCCAAAGGTTTTGTAACTACTGTTATTGTTATTTGAAACATTTTTTTCCCTAGCATGGTTTGCGTTCTGGTGTATCTCTCAAGAATGTATTTTATGGAATATAAAAAAAGAATTCCAGAAATGTTGTTCTGCAACTTAGTAACTTGAAGAAATATATATATGTAAACTGTGACCCAAAGCATCTGTCTCTCTCAGCAGTCAGAACTACATCCAATAGTAGATGACCTACGTAGAAATAAAGGTCTCACAATGGAACTGTGACTGCCAGGTATCCTATGCATTAAGTAAAATGATGCCACTATCTGACAGTCTCCTAAAGTAGATGTGTAATACAGGCATGGGATCCTTTATCCGGAAACCACTTATACAGAAATCTCAAAATTTCATAAAGGCCATTTCCTCTAGAGTCCATTTTTTACAAATAATCAAAATTTAAAAAAAATGTTTTCCTTTTTCTCTGTAATAATAAAACAGTACCTTGAACTTGATCTCAGCTAAGATATACTTAATTCCTACTGGAAGCAAAATCAGCCTATTGAATTTATTTAATTATTTTATAGCCAAATAAAGGTATGAAGATCCAAATTGAGGACAGATCTGTTGTCTGGAAAAACCCAGAGACTATGACAATGCACTGTTTACATCCCTAATGATACAACTGCAATTAGAGCTCACACTCACTAGTTAAAGGACCAGTAACATCAAATTTAAAAACAAAAATTTGATAGTATACATAGAAAAAAAAACACCAAGACAAACAAACTTTAAAATTGCAAAGTCTTTGCTAAGAAACAACTTACCTAAACTCCGCTTGCAGTCCTCTTCAGAAAAGGCCATCCATTGTGTGGTGCTCGATTTCTCCTCCCTGCCTTCCTTATAGCCAATACCCAGGGAGGAGAAATTGAGCTCTGTGCGATGGAACGTTGGCGTGTCATTTTTTTCTGAAGATGAGCGGAGTTTTGGTAAGTTATTTCTTTATATAAGCTTTGTGATTTTAAAGTTTGATTTGTCTTGTTGATTTCTTTTTCTATGTATACTAACAAATTAAAAAAAAAAAATGTTGATATTACACAAAACAGCAGTGCTAGCAATGTACATGCAATAGATAATAGCCACAGAGGACTATAACAAACAGTCAGTTCAATCACAGTTTAGTTCGATATCAGAGTCCAACCTATGCATAATTTTATATATATATATATATATATATATATATATATATATATATTCTTTTTCAGGTAAGTATTGATGATCCATAACTTATATCATGCAATGTATTCGGCACAGAGACATTCAGAATTTGCTTGGGTTATCTTATGTTAGATATACTCTAAGGATAATTCTGTCCTCTGCTTATCTCTACATCTGGTTTAGGAAAACAGCCTATTTCATAAATAAATAAGGGCCAGATTTAATAAGATTCAAATGGAAAATTCGAATTTGAATTTTGATTTTTTTTGGTAAAAAAACGAAACTTCGAATTTAAAACTTCGAATTTGCGCCCTAAATCCAGAATCAGTGCTAGGCTCCCTGGTCTTGGCTCTTGCTTTTGCCTATAACAGCCGCCTTTAACTTCTCAGCTAATTGGATGCCACCAGGTTTTAATAAGAGATGAGCCAAGAAAAATGTTCTGGACAAGCAAAGGGGCACGGTCGTTAGCGAGGTTTTGGACAGAAGGTGCAGTTCAGGTTTAGACAAGAAGCGTGGTCAAATAGGCTGGGTCAGTGGGGGCAGAATTCAAGCAGGGTCAAACAAGCCGGGTCGGTGCAGGCGGATAACAACAAAGTCAGACAGGCAAGGGTCAAAACCGGGAAATCTTCAGAATTGTAAAACAGGCACAGGTAGGGTAACAGAGTAAGGAGAAGTCAGGCAGGCCAAGGTCAGAGTTCAGAAAAGTCAGCCAGGCAGGAGTCAAAACAGGAAACAAACAAGCAAATATCTCACCCAGAAACTAATGAATTGGACCTAACAATGGGCAATGAGAAAATCTACAAGGTCACTTTAAATACTTTTGAATCTTGCGCCATTGCACAATGACGTCATAGCGTCCGTGTGATTTGCGCATAAACCAGGAAGATGCACGCTATAGATATCTCAGCAGCCAAGGAGAAGATCAGCGTGGTGGGTGCCCCCTGCCGAGAGCGTGGCGGGCGTCCCTGCCGGCCCGCTAGACCACCAGGGTGGGTCTTGACAAAGTGAGATCACACTTTGGCCCTGGAAACAGTTCTAATTCGAATATTCACCTAAAAACCTGCCCCAGTTCATGTAGAAGTCAATGGCAGAGGTCCCTTGAACTAGTTGAAGATGCTAAAAGTAGTGACAAACTAAATTTTTGCCAAGTTTCGCCATGAAACTTGTAAAGGGTCAGTTGCTTACTCTGTGTTTTGTTAAGCTACTTAAATACGAAATACTTATTTACTAAAACTTGTTATTTCGATCATATTTTACCAGAAACAAACTTGACCTAAAATTTCAAGTGGAAAGCAAAGTTTTCGAGTTAAAAAATTACTAAAAAATGTTGTTTCAAATCGAATTGCATGACTCTTGCATTTCCACTTGAAAAACTCAAATTTATTGAGTTTTCCAGAGAAAACTATCATCAATCACCCCAAAACTCTCAAAATAAAACTTGCTCCTGAATAGAGATGGGCTATCCTGACTCATTTCACCAAAAATTTGTGAAATTGAGAAAATTCACCAAAATGCATTTGGAATCATCCCTCTCCTGGGTTCGAACCAGGGACCTTGTGCATAGCTGCCTATTACCTTGCCTACTACTACCTTATACTGAGGTCCCTAGAGTTAACCCTGGCGCTGCTGATTATTTCAGCTGCTCTGCATTAGCTGGCAGGTAGGTTAGTTCCCAGCAGAGGGCCCTTATTTAAAGCATGAGCTGACTTTCCCCAGCTGCCAGTTCATAGGTCTCCAAACCTGCTGGACACCCATTCCATGTTCCTGCATTTCTATGCTCCTACTTTCCTATGATCCAGCCTGACCCAGTTCTAGGACTCTACCACATGCTGATGATTATGATTCTTGTCTTCCTGTTTGGCAAAAGTTACCCTGTTCATGGACTTTTGTTTTAATTTGAAATAAGTCTGTAAGTTATCCTTTTACTTTTGTGTGCTAATAAACCCTCCGTCTGCAAGCATCCTTGCCAGTTTACTCCCTCCAAGTTACCTTATATATTAACCCAGTGGCCCTTCTGATCATTCCTGTATGGGGTTTGGGCCACTGATCATGACAGCATTAAAGTCTATGGGTGTAAATTTTTTCATTTTTGTGCATCAATTTTTTCACCCATTGAAGACTATGGGCTAAATCACTACTCTTGAAATCTCTGTTAATCTATGTCACTATTGATATGTACAATGTATTTGCTACAAGCTTTAATAAAAAACAACAGCTTTGTTGAGTTCATTATTCCCTCTTCACAGGTAATGGCAAGATGACACCCTTTGAAAATAAATCTGTTGTAGTGTTCATACCCTAGTGTTCACTCCAGTTTTCACCTTAATTAGACTACTGCAAATAAAACCCTGAAATTCCTTGACATACAGAAAATGTTAACAGTCCTTAGAAAAGAAAATACATGCCTCAACTATTTCCAAAAATATTTACAGAAAAATATGCTCAGTTGCAGTATTTAATGATTCTTTTTACACCAGAATTTGAGTGAAAAAGAACTACCATAGCAATCTTGAAGGATGGATATGCTTTGCAATTAAATAAATTAAGTGTAAAAATAAAAACTGGGTAAATATATAGGATGTGCAAAATAAAAAAAATATTTCTAGTTAGTTGTAAAATGTAATGTATTATGGCTGGAGTGACTGAATGTGTAACATAATAGCAAGAATGCAGCTCTCTTGGTTTCTACTGATTAGTTACCAGGCAGTATCCAATCAGAGACTTGAGGGGGAGCACAGAGGTTATAATAGTTGCTTTTGAATCTGAGCTGAATGCTGAGAATCAATTGCAAACTCACTGAACAGTTATGTCCCACATAGGCCTCCATAAAGTCACTGACTAACTAACAGTTAGAGAGCTGAAAAGCAGGAAGTAGTGTTCTGTTCTGTTAGACATCCAGTTACTACAGCCCCGGTTTTTTACCCAGTTTTTATTTTTACACTGAGCTGTTCTTTTAACACTTTCATGGATCTTGGAATACAACAGCCCTTTATCATTCACCAACATTACAGTTGTCAGGGAATTCGGCAATTTACTAAGGAGTGCAGGTGTCACTTTGCTACAATTCGCACTCCATTAGCAATTCACACTCCAGGCAAATTTTCGCTCTGGCAAATGGACCATACTCTAAGATGTGGATTTTAATTAACCTGTTTCGCAGACTTGCCTTCTCCAGCTCAGACCAGACAAGGTGCAAAGGAGTGCATAGAACATCCTCGATCTTCAGTTACTTACATCATATTTTTTTAAGTGGAAAAACTTCTATGTTCAAAAAACGCTGGCATCTTCTCTTTTTTTTCCTTTTTTCAGGGTGACAGGCTGCAAAAGTCTTAAATTTATTTTGTGTGTGTGTAACCGGTTTCCCCCATTAATTTGCGAATATTATTTTGCAGTGGGCTTATGTGTAGGGCATTATAACAACTCTGTTGACTTTATTAAGG
>CM044434.1:13685758-13696300 GCA_024363595.1 Xenopus borealis | reverse complement strand
AAACTGAAAATTTCCCTCCCTCTATTTGGTAGTCTGATCTCTCCAGGAGTTAAGTTTATTGGGTTTGATGACTTTTTACAGCATTTCTGTAACAGTGTGGTGAAAATCACAACATCTAACTGAGTTCAATCACATAAACATTTACTTAGATTTCATTGAAAAAAATTTTTTTTCAAAATAAGGATACACATCATAAAATTTAGGATACACATCATAAAAAGGAAATGTTTCTTCTTAAATCAAACTATCATTGATTATCAGTGTGTAGAAGAATATAACTTGCTGAAAAATATAAAATAATAAAAAAAGGCAATATAGATTTAAAGACATAGTATATTTAGATCTGAAAGGCTCAGGAGCTCAGTGCTGTGGACAGCACAAAGAGCATGTCAAGCAGAAATCTATAGGATTCATTCCAACTGTCAACAATATGTCTGCTGACCCACGGGGGTTGTTCTCTTTAACGACAAAACATAATACATTTTTTAAAATAATTAATCCCAAGACACATACATCATTGTCTATAAAAAAAAAACAATATTATCAATCATCTGTATGTGCCACTAAAATACTGGCTAAAATTTTGCAACCAAAGTCTATTCTCTTTTTATGGCAATACAGCTATGTAGTGTATTTAGTGTCATTCATGATTGAATGATTAGAGAAGTTGTCTAAATACCCTGCTCCCCACATAACATTCACTCCTATTACTATAATGAGTAGTGATGGGCAAATTCGCCCCAGACTAATAAATTCTCGAAATGCCAGAAAAAATTTGCCAGCATCTCATTTTGGATGTGGGTGTCCTTTTTTTGGAAGCCGGTGTACGTTTTGTAGACATCGGCAATGTGCATCAGCTTCCAAAATTCACCCGACAGCTTCTAAGTGGTGTTTAGCAATTTTTTTGCGATATTTGCCGTTTCGCAAAGTTCTCAGGAAAAAATTCATTCGGTGAAGTGAAACGACCCAGATTCGCCCATCACTGATAATGAGCAGGTTTACTAAAGAGCAGACACTTATCTCAATATACACCATAAAAATGTGCATTTTGTATGTGCTTAAAGGGGACATGTAAACAAATTGTTCTAATTTATTGGAAATTTCACCAAAAACCTTGCTAGCCTGTCTCTGATTGTGTGACTGCAGGGCAGTGATTGGCTGTCACCCTCCCACTGTGCTTCTGGCAGGTACTGTTAGGACATGCCCAACTGTAATTTGAAGCCCAGACAGGGATGTAGCAATTACATGGGAAGCACCAATAAAGGGACAGTTTTTAAAGGTAATAATAATTACAAGCACCACATAGTATAAAGGTTAAAGTTATAGGTTAAAACTCAAAAACATGGTTGCCCTTTCATTGGCCACCACTGGGATCACCTGACCTCAGTTGAAAAGGATGTTACCACAAAATGCATACAAACAAATACAAGATGTCCGCTGCATGTAAAGGGATGCTGTCATAGTAAAACAAGTTTTTTTTCAAAATGTATCAGTTAATAGTGCTGTTAATTATGAAATCTGCAGTTAATTTTGAAATATGGCATGGGGATAGACATATTGTCACTTTCCCAGATGCCCCCATTCATGTGACTTCGATAAACTTAAGTCACTCTTTAGTGCTGCACTGCAAGTTGGAGTGATATCACCCCCTCCCTTTCCTCCCCCCAGCAGCCCGTCAGCAGAACAATGGGAAGATATCCAGATAACAGCTCCCTGGTAGATATAAAAGCAGCACTCATTAGCAAAAATCCATATCCCACTTCAACTCCTTCAATTATATTGAGTAGGAGAAACAATAGGATGTCAGAAAGCAGTTCCATTGTGCAGCACCGACACTTTCTGAAAGCACATGACCAGGCAAAATGACTTACACACCAATATTACAACTAAAAAAAAAAACGTGGTGGGTTAGGAATTAAATTTTACATGGTAGATTGAATTATTTACAGTGCATACAGTGGACTTTAGAAATAATAACTACACCATAAAAATCATGACAGAATCTCATTAAGCATTTACATATGGACAGCAACTTAGATATATCCGCCTTGCTATTAGTTACTCCATTACTGGCATATGGAGTAAACATATTCTGACTATTCTTCTCAGATGGATCCAATTTGAATGGTTATATATGTAAATGGCTGTAAATAGTGATGGGCGAATCTGGGGTGTTTCGCCTCGCTGAATTTTTTGCGAATTTCTCAGGAAACGGTGAAAAATTCACGAAACGCTGCAGCGTCTCAATTTGGATGCGGGTGTCTGTTTTTGGACTATGGCGGCAAAAAAAACGAATGGCAGCGTCCAGTTTTTCTACACCAAAAATAGGCGCCAGCGAATCTTTGCCGGCGTTTTGCGAATCACGAGAATTCAATGTGAATTTGCACCAGGCAAATATATTCGCCCATCACTAGCTGTAAACTCCATTTATTTCTGTGCTGAACCCTC
The DNA here is from genome assembly GCA_024363595.1 of Xenopus borealis. Lineage (NCBI taxonomy): Eukaryota > Metazoa > Chordata > Amphibia > Anura > Pipidae > Xenopus > Xenopus borealis. The sequence continues at coordinate 13,693,852 of CM044434.1, read as the reverse complement.
GTACCACAGTGGCATATTTATTCCCACTAATATATCTGGGATGTCTGTAGTGAGTCAGATGAATTTAGATTTATTATTACAGTAAACACAAATTAAACACAGCTGGCCTTATAGAACTTCACCATCCACTTTATCAAAAGATCAAGCATATCTTGTCAAACTGCTTTACTGTACTCCACTTAATATGCCATGTCACCAAAAACCTAAACCTTTGTCTTTCTCACTCTTTTGTTTGTTAATGGAAATGTAATAAATACATTTACAAAGAAAAATAAATTCAATAATTTCACTTTATTTTCTAGGGGGGATAAATAACTTCTGTCAAAGAGAGAGAAGAAACCATCAATATTTTTCTACTTGGAAATAATCTGATCAAAGCAAAAGTAATGCTGCCAAAATCATGGACTTTCAGTAACGTTTTACTACTCTGCCTGGCTTTGTCATAAACTATTTCAACTTGCTAAATTGTCCATGACAACATAGATGGAATCTGTTCATGGGTCTCACAAAAAGAATTCATGGCTACACTGCCACTTTATATCAAAACTACTTGACCTTACTTAAACGGTAAAAGTATTATAGATCTTGCACTGACATTTTTTGTCCTTTTAGTGAAAGCTTGCTAACATAAAATAAAATGTGTTGCCTTTGCTGGTTTTAGCAGAGGGAATAAAATGCTAAATATAGTTTGGGCTTTCTACCATTATTGATGGACTTGCCATGTTTCCCCCTCCAGACATGAAAGCAAACTGTTCAGTTGTACGAGGACTATCGCATACACAGAGGCCACAGGAAAGGCAGCAGAAGGCTCTGCTGTAGAGATGGAAGAATATAGGATGGAATGATAATTATGCCATAGGCAATGTACCACAGGCTTGCACGTGAGAAAATAAAGCACAAGCAAATAAAATGTAAAATGTCAATACAAGAAAGGCCTTTCTCTACACAGTTAAACCTAAAATTCTCTGCGCAGGTTGACCAAGCAGTATCTCCGACTAACAGAGCATGTAATCTTTTTTTTCCCCAACCATGAAATGTGCATGTTAGGATTCTCCAAGAGCAATCAATTCTTTACAATTTACATGCCTCAAGCTTGAATCTGTCCTCAGTCTTTACCGGATGTGTTTTATGACATGATTTTCTGTCAAGTACAACAACTAAAATCTCAGACATTTTCATACAGATATTCTCACATGGACATCATGGTATTACTTGATCATTTGCACACATGCAGCACTGGGTTTTTCTTTGTAATACAGGATTTTTTCTTTTTGTTATATGAAGTTGTGTTTTATAAACGCACATTTTCTTCTAAATAAAATGCATATGGAATGTAATAGGCCGTCACGTACAAAACATCTACATATTTAGGGGCCCATTTAGTGAACTGAATTTCAAATTTTTCCACAAATCTACAAAATGTTCTGGTTTTCCTATATTTCTTAAAAGCTCTACAAATTTGAGATGTATTATGGGGCAAATTTACTATTATTCACCCAAAATCCTATGAATCTATTCGAACTTCGATAAACATTCGAATATCGAATGCTTATCGAATAGTCTTAGGCTATCATTTTGCTCGATATTCGATTTCTCGATGAGTTCGTACGATCGGATACTGATCGTTCGATTTCACGATCATTCGATTTTTCCTTTGAGCCTCTGAAAAATTTTTACGATTCCAACGATCGAAGCGTTCAATCGTACAAATGGTATTCGAGCAGGATTTAGCAAAAGAAGCCTATGGGGGGGTTCCCATAGGCTTCTATTGGTATTCGGTAGGTTCAACCTGTCATAGGCAGGTGCGTGAGCCGTGACCAGAACTTTGGCTCTTGTTCTGGGTTTTGGGAGACTGATACCTCCAAAATCACTTAAACGAGAATGTTTATAAATAAGCTTCAACGTGTTTATAGCAAAACAATAAGAACAAAATATTAACAATAATATTAGGATCCATTTTAGGATATTCCACAGAGGTCTTTTACAAAAGGGCAAACTCTCCTCATTTTATGCAAACATATAAGTTGCACTGATGGCTGTGAATATTTAACACATTTAATAGGAATTATTCACCTGCTGTTAAAAACAAATTGGAAATTTTGTTAAAGCCTTTCAGAAAACATATTAAAATAACAATGATCAGCTCATTAAGGGCAACCAAAAAATAGAGCACATTTTTATAATGTCATAAATGTAACATTTTCCTCATATCTTTGCCTGACCAATTCATTTGAGAATGACAGATGACATATTAGAAAGAATATACATTTCCATGGAAGCTCTCCCCAGGAAATAGTGCTTCACAAAGATGGAACAGTAATTTGAATAATAGTCTACAGTGTTATTCTATTAATAAAAAGTTAAACGCCTACTCAAGTGAATATTAAAGCACATTTCCCATTGTAGTGAAAAATCATAGCAATGGTCTACTTTCTGCAAATGTGATGTAAAGGTCAAGTGGAACTGCACAAATCATGCAAGTGTATCTATATGCAGACTTATCACATGGTCAGGGATTGGGTGACAAATTTAAGAAGAACAAGGCAGGTAATTCTTAACATTATAAATAAAAGGCCACTAGATGTATCTAAATCAAAATAGACAAGATTGGGAAAGGCACTTACACAACTGTCCAGGAACAGATAAGCCTCAGCCTTTTCAGAAATATATTTTTCTTGATATTTGATATGAAGTACAGAATGAATGATGCCCTCAAGCATAAAAAGTGCCACCCAGGGTGAATGAAATCATTAAAATCTGAGTAAAACTTCTAGCAAATACGTTTGTTCCAGTGCTCGATGGTAGATCTGTCATGCATTTTACTTTCCATTACCTAGAGCCACAAGAATTTAAATATTTGTGTTCTGATAAATTAGGAGCACAATATGCAAACTTAACACTGTATATTATATTACTTTAAATAATCGTGGCTAAAAACTTTGTGGACAACTGTCAACATTGCACACTGAAAGCATGGGGCCTGGATGTGTAATGCCAGCTGTACAGTATGGTGGAGAAGGAATAATAAACTAAGGTTGTTTTTCATGGTTTCAGATAGGGCTCCTGGTTCCACTGACATTCTTGACAATTACTTTCTTCTTTGTGACAGCAGTTTTTGTGCCTTGCTCCTTTCCAAGTCCTTCCCTCTTAGAAGCCATGTTCAAATATGTTGCACTAATGAGATCTAAAACAATCAAAATAGAATGTCTCCAAGTTTGCATATTGTATATGGCTCTGAATAATAAGTCTGTATCTGTGTAGGAAGTCTCTCAGTGAATCTCTTGCAATTGATAAGGGCTGGTTGGATCCTTTCAGCCTTTCTCCAAGTTAAAAAATGTAAAGTCCTTGAGCCATGACCTCAATCTAAGTAAACACCTGTAGAATGTATTGGACAGCCCACTGTGAGCCAGGCCGGATCGCAACATCAGTAATGCTCTTGTGCCTTAATGGAAGCAAATCCAAGCAAGATGTTAAAATATCCTTCACATAAGAGAAGAGACCAGCTACATATTAGTTCTATTGGTTTTGGACTGAGATGTTGGAAAGGAGGGATATTTTTCACCATACTGTGTGTGTATGAAGATCTTAATGGACATATATAGTACATCATAAATATATACTTATAACCCTTTCCAAGTCCTGATAGTGAACTAAAAATGAATAATTTTTTTATATTATTCGCAAATACCAGCAGGAGTCGTCTCTACTTACATACATGACCTTTCACATCTTACAGCTATTGAAAGGTTGGTCAAGCAAACAAGAAGTACTAAGGATACCTAGACATTAACTTGTGGAGAAGTTCATATCCATTACCCTACCAGTTTGTTTTTCCTTCTATGGCCCAAATTCATCCATTATGATTCACATTATGTAAATGGACCCCCATGATGAAAACATTTTAGTGGAAACATTATTGCTAGCTTTTGTGTTTAATAATGAGCATGGCTTTCACCCCACTTTCTTCAAATTGTAGGGTTAACACTAGTTTCATCAATATACAGACATCATTAAACATGTCCAATTAAAGTGCCAGAAGGTGTGTGTGTAGTCATTTCTCTTATTATGTTGTGTGGGCTCTGAATAAAGCATTACACCACTGCAGGGCTTTAATTTAGAGAGAGTTCTAATTTTATGCAGAGTTGACATAGTTTCTCAGCTACCTGCTTGGCCTGCAGTATATCTGAACAAACAAGCTACATTTTATATAAATCTATTAGCACATTTCAGCTTTTCTAACTGTATAAAAATGTTAATGATCTGGCTACACTCATGAGCTAAGATATCCAAAATTGAATTTATGATATAGCAAATTGGCGATAACAGCATGTGAATTATTGCTCTTATTAATCTCAGGCTTCAAATTTATGATTTCTACGCAGTAGCTTACAACGTAGCTTTATGTGAACCCTTCTTACTATTTTCAGACTTCACCGTGTTCAGTGATTGGGTACTCTGGTTCCCCTAGTGTTTATTTATCTGCTAGTATAATTGTGTGCTATGTACTTAATTTGGTTTCATCCTAGACAGTAAGTGGATATATTCCTGCTTCAAGCAGTGATTAAAACACCTCTGACTGCTGCAGATCATTGCCATTTAAGATCAGTGGGAGGCCTGTGCAAAGTGAACCATACATGTTTGACTCCACAGCTTAGGAAACATACATGTTGAATAAAAATAATAATATTTTATATAGATATGTGTCCAAAAATCCAAAACCAAAACAAAGTCCGGGCATACAGTACAGGAACCCATAAAATTTTATGACACAAACTTTTGTGTACTTTGCACAAATGATCAGAACGACATACCATGCTTGGCCCTTTGTATGTCCTACATAATTTTGTCCTGTGGTTGCTTCATAATCAACCCTATAATATACATAAAACTTTAAGTAAGCTTAGTACCAAATAAAGCATGGGCTTAAAGGAAAACTATACCCCCAAAATGTATACAGTTTTCTATTTATGATTACCTATTGGCACATACTACTAAAAAGTATATCATTATGAAAATGGTTTATTTACATGAAGCAGGGTTTTACATACTGTATGAGCTGTATTATGCAATATCTTTTTAGAGAGACCTACATTATAGTTTTCTTTTAAGTATTTTTAAGCTCACAATTGCAGTGTGCAAAGTGCACTTTTGTTTTTTTCAGTTTCAGTTTTTTTACCCATGATGCAGTACTTTTTTTTCATATAATTCCAGAGTAGTTGCAGTTGCAAGTAGGCATTGCACCACACATAATTACTATCAATGCATTCAAGTTTACAGAAATGCGCATATGCTTTGGCAAAAAAATTTTTTGAAGCCAGTTGGAGTAATTTCCGGCGTTCAGCATCAGAATGACGTAGGCTCCTGATTCTTTAGGCCCTAGGGTGCATCAATGATTGACACGGGCCACTGTGGGAACCGTGGAGCTACCATCATCTTCAGTTCTCCTCCAACAAAAGGCACACTGTGCTCAATTAAGGAATACAATACAGATCAAGCAGGTCCAAGCTCAACAACCTGGTAGAGCAAGAAGCGTCTTCTGACCCAAGTAACTGAGAAATCAGTATTGGTAGAGAGCAGGTATACTAAGGCAAAAGGGGCCATTTGTGGTCAGGGTAACATATATAAAAAGTTAAATTCATCTTAATAGAGTTAGTGTTGGTTAATCTTTGCATACAAAGGAAAGGCAGAAGTGTAAAGTTACCTTTTAGAAATATCACACCACCAGTGACCTGCAAAGATATCAACAAGAGGGTTCATATCAAGAGTAATAGATGAATAGACAACCTCTGGATCTAAATCTAACCATGGTCCCATTTGTATCCTAAAGTATTTTACCACATGACAGACTGTGTTAGTACTACTGAGGAGTTACAGTTAAGGACACAGACAAGAAGTTCTCGTTGTAATATAACACAATGAGTTAAATGAAGGTTATCCCAGCAATATGGTCATTCTAACACAGAGGTGTACTCATTCTTGCTAGTTCAATAAAGAAACCAAGAAATGTTTTAATGAACACCAGGGTGTATCAAGGTGCAATTTACTGCACACAGGCATTAGACAGGAATGTACTAAGGGCAGCTAAGTGCCAAGGGAATGGAAGCACTCTGGACAATGAAATGACTTGCGTGGGTGAACAGGCTAGAGGCATGGGTAGAAGCAATGTAATTAACACACATCTTGCACAGCTTTAATAGCAGGTCAAATAATTTTCTGTTTTGGACTGATAAACCCACGCCTTTTGAGAGATAGGAAACCTCTGCAAGTGACCTTTCTATCTCTAATTTACAAGCATCCTTTTAGTGCCCACAATGAAGATCAGAAATGGAACATAAAGTTCATCTTCCTTACCTTCAAGACAATATATATATATATATATATATATATTATATATATTATATATAGAAGGCAAGATATCGGCACTCACGAAAATTCAATTCATCCTGCCTGGGTGCAGACCACAAATAGCAAGGTATTCTCTGTAGGTAGGTAGTCGCACTCACAGGTCTTTGAAAAAACAAAGAAATGTTATTAATAATGCCTAATTTTAATAATAATGCCTAATGTTTTCGTACTTTGAGAAAGGCCGAAACGTTAGGCATTGTTAATAAAATTTCTTTGTTTTTTCAAAGACCTGTGAGTGCCACTTCTACCTACAGAGTATATACTTTGAGAAAGGCCTGGGATCAGGCCGAAACGTCAGTCTGTAACTTTGCAAATAAATTTATTTTTCATTTTTACAAAAGCCCTGAGAGTGCGGACCTTATTTTGGATTTGGAGTAGATATTTATGATGGACACTGCACCCAGGCACGTACAGATGCAGCCACTGGGATTTGTGAGTTAAATGTATCAGGGTTAATTGAAGAAACTGTGTTATCTAAAGTTATCTTAACTCAGTGATTTTCAACCTTGTGCCTCCAGCTGTTAAGGAACTACAAGTCCCACAATGCAATGAAGGAGTCTGACAGCCACAGTCAGGCAAATGCATTGTGGGACTTGTAGTTTCTTAACAGCTGGAGGCACAAGGTTGAAAATCACTGTCTTAACTCATTTAATGCATTTAACCTTTTCATTAGCATACCAAAGCACCATTGTTTTCAATGGTGAACTCTTTAATTGGATGGGATGCTGTGACACAATATTCTGTGCTAAGTGGGATAAATGGGATAGATGAGTTAAGTCACGACGCATTTAACACACTGCATCTGTATTGGGTTTATCGAGAGTGCCGACAGCATGGAGCAAGTATTATGTATATATATATATATATATATATATATATATATATATATATATATATATATATATAAATGTCACACAGTGTCTGCACTCTTACCGATTTTAAACAGCTGCAGGATGCAATGGCCAATAATTTCATGTACACATTAGTAGAAGGGCCAGCACTCCATGTCTCGTGAAAAATCAACGTGTTTATTGATGCTCATCCGACATTTCGACCCTCATTAGGGTCTTTTTCAAGGATAACAAGCATATGTATGTGTACAGAATTAAATACTCTTTAGTTTGGCGCCATTCATGACATCATCAGCAGTGCAAAAAAAAAAAACATTTTTTTCAAAACTAACACTTCTTTGGTAAATACTCAGGTGAACGAATCAAAGTGTCCATGAATTAGTGAAACAAAGTGTCCATTTCTTAAATAGTCCATACAAAACCTGCAAATTAACACAGATTAGTTGGTTAGTTACTTAATCTCCATATGGGCAGAGAAACACTCTAACCAAATAATTGTTCTGTTTCATATCAGCATTCTAGCATCTTGCGTACTTATTAACTCATATCAAGTTATATCTCTATAAGTTTAGTTATAAAAGGGGCAGCGTATTAAAAGATAGATTGAGTCCCTCAGACCCGTTGGCCAAATATTCAAATACATTAGTTCAACATTTTCTTACCTCTAGACCAGGAGTATATACGTAAATGAAGTGGCTGTGTAATGTGCAGTAGTCTAATATTGGGAGACCAGTTTGTGCACCCCCCGAACAGGTAAGAAATATTACATCAAGCAAAGGATGACATGTGTGACGACAATGGTGGTGTTTAAGGGGTTGTTCACCTTTGAGATAACTTT
>CM044434.1:13665997-13679802 GCA_024363595.1 Xenopus borealis | reverse complement strand
GTAAGTTTCCCTTTGTCCAAGTACTGACAATGCTTTGTTCATTTTGTGTACACACATTTTTTCTGTTCATCTAGTTTGAAGTGTTTTTTTTGTTTTTCATATTTTAGGAGTCTGTTTGAATTGTTGCTTTTCTTTGGAAAAGATGAATTTTATGAGGCTCCGATGAAAGACATTCTTGGTTCAGTGCAGGTAATTGTCTTTGTGTGTGTGTGAGGGAGAGGGGGTTTGGGATGGTCAACCTCTGCATTCAGCGACAAAAAGCAAATAGTCTACTAGCTTTTTTTTAACTGCAGGACAACGCTAGTACAGGTATGGGATTCGGAAACTCGTTATCCAGAAAGCTCTGAATAATGGAAAAATTGTCTCCCATAGACTCCATTTTATCCAGATAATCCAAAAAGTATTTTTTTTTTTAAATGATATTCCAGTAGATTTAAGGTATGAAGATCCATACCCATTATCCAGAAAACCACAGATCCTGAGCATTTTGGATAGGCGTGTGCCCTAGGGATTCGGACAGGATTTGGCCTTTTTCAGCAGTATTTGGATTCGCGGAATCCTTCTGCCTAGCCGGACCGAATCCGAACCCTAATTTGCATATGCAAATTAGGATCAGGGAGGGAAATTGCATGACTTTTTGTCACAAAACAAGGAAGTAAAAAATGTTTTCCCCTTCAAACCCCTAATTTGCATATGCAAATTAGGGTTCGGATTCAGTTTGGTATTCAGCTGAATTTTTCTCGGAAGGATTCGGGGTTCGACCGAATCCAAAATAGTGGATTTGGTGCATCCCCAATTTTGTATAACAGGTCCCATACCTGTATTAAAAAGGGGACAGTGTTTCATTAAATCTAATTTTATGCACTATTGAGCCAATCATAGGTGGTCTTATTCAGTGCAACTTGATTAACTTGCAACTTTGGAAAGTAAGGCTGAATGCCAGAAGTAGAATGAGCCTCTGCAATAATGGTGGCTTACCCTTTAGATAAATAGCTTTACCCCTAGATACAACTAAAGAGTCCCGAGCTCTAGACAGACTCTCGATGGTAGAGAAGGATAGTTAGCTTTGTAGGACATTGGAATAACAAAACATATTGCATATAGTGAGGAATTATTTTATTAGTGAAGATGTTTGTGGCTTTACAGTTGTCGCATTGTCTTTGACAAAACACCTCTTTTGTAGGAGTGCCACGATCATCTCATCCGACATGATAACACAGACCTGAAGCTGGTCACTTACGTAATTAAAGATGGTGGGCCTTGGGAGAATCCAGTATTACAAGCTATACTCAAGGGAAGATCGGAACCACAGGATATAGGTGATTGCTTATTTTCTTAAGAGTTTTGATGCTTGAAAGAGTTTTACAATCTTCTATTGTGTTGAGGGCCCTATTCTGCTGCACTGGTAGGGTGCATATTACAAGCAAAGAAGTCATGTTGATTCTAAACATAGCAAGAAAAGGAAACAAAGACTCAAGCTTTTCACCTTTTTTTCCTAACTTTGGGATTAGGAAGGATCTTACCCCCTTGTGAGGTTATCACAAGGGGGTAAAATCCTTCTTAGCCCCAAAGTAGCCTGCATAGTATTTTATTAATCATATGAAATGAAACAGCTGGAGCTGACTGAACAGTTAGTTGCAGTTAGTAGCAATTGATTGCTCATACATTAAATGGATACTATCACAGGAAAACATTTCGTTTGTTTGTTTTTTAAACATATTCGTTAATTGTGCTGCTCCAGCAGACTCCTGAACTGATATCTGCTTTTCAAAAGAGCAAACAGATTTTTTAATATTTAATTTTGAAATCTGACATGGGGTTAGACATATTGTCAGTTTTCCAGGTGCCCCCAATCATGTGTTCTGATAAACGTCAGTCACTCTTTACAGCTTTATTGTAAATTGGAGTGATATCACCCCTCCCATTCCCCCCAGCAGCCCTTCAGCAGAACAGATAATGGCTCCCTGGTAGATATAAGAACAGCACTCGGTAGTAAAAATCCAAGTCCCACTGTGACTCCTTCAGTTAAATTAAGTAGGAGAAACAATAACCTATCGGAAAGCAGTTATCTTGTGCAGTAATGGCTTTTTCTGAAATGACCAGGCAAAATAATCTAAGATGGCTGCCTACACAACAATATTACAACTAGAAAAATACATTTGTTGGGTCAGGAATTACATTTTATATTGTAGAGTGAATTATTTGCAGTGTAAACACAAATAAAACTTCACCATAAAAGTCATGACAGAATCCATTTAAAGATCTTCCTTATTAGCTTCATGATGCGTACCTTTAGACATATTATTGTGTTGTTCTTGTATGCATAGGCATTATTATAATTTATTTATGTACAGGCTATTCACTTACATTAATGTTACTTGTGTTGAGCCTTGTTCTCTCCTCTTTTTCATGCAGTGGACAGGTATTTGAGGTCTGAACATGAGTTCTTCTTTGAGTTACGTGTGAGGTACCTCATTGCCTGTGAGCGTATCCCAGAAGCAGTGGCTCTCATCACAACTTGTCTAAGTAACACTGACGTCCGTAAAAACCTGTACTACCATCAAGCGTACTTCACATGTCTACATATGACCCGTTTAACTGATCAGCTTTTGCATGAGGTTTGGTTCCTTCCCTTGTTTATCTATATGTTTGTACAATCCATGAAGTAAAAGAAGGAAAACAAAATAAATTCTTGTTAGCTCTCTAAACTATTTGGTGGTGAATATTATAACTTCCCTCATAAAATGCAGTTTTGTTGGCTTTTATGCAGCATGTTCTGAGGATAACCCCAAGAGACGGGGTAGAAATTATCTGCAACACTGAGCAGGAAGGTAAGACGGTACTGGCATTGCAACTGAGCGAAGCTTTCCTCATCACACAGTTACAGACTGGGGAGATGGATTACGTTTGGTAAGTACTCCAGTCTCCTTTCCTGAAATATGCTCTTTAATTGGGTAGTAATGCTAAAGCTAATGGTATATTTGTCCAGTGTTCTGTTCCATGATATGGACATTGTTAAATTCACTGGGATATGCTGCACTTATGATTGATAGCCTTGTGGTCTTTAAAATAACCTGAACGTATACCCTAAAGCTGGCCATAGACGTAAAAATTACGATCTTTCTCGGAAAAGATGTTTCCAAGAAAGATCGTTCGTTTCAACACACACGTGTAGAGCTGAATCGTTAAATATACAGGTAGAAACAATAGAATTCTACTTGTATCTGACGATTCAGCACTAACAATGGCCGATGTTCAGGGAGCTTTCAAAGGCATCCGATCAAAATTTTGCGTCCAGCCCGATCAACCAGCCGACCTATATCTTAATCTTCTGACGATATCGGTCGGCTCATTTCCCACCATACACACCCCGAATATCGTAAGAAAATTCGTTTTGTACGATATTATCTGTGCGTCTATGGCCACCTTTACCCAATGACTTCACAGGCATCACTCTTCACATAGCACTGCACCTTTATTTTTCGGGGGGTTTTTTTTGTTTACAGAAGAGCAGGGCTGTGGAGTCGGTACATAAGTCCTAAAGGAAGAGTATTTAAGTAATATAAAATATAATATACTGTTAGCATGCATTGGTAAAAGCTGTATGTTTGCTTCAGAAAGACTGCTATAATTTATATAAACAAGCTTTTGTGTAGCCATGGGGTCAGCCATTCAAGCACAGGATACACAGTAGATAACCCATAAGTACTACTATAGTTTTATAAACAAGCTTTTGTGTAGCCATGGGGGCAGCCATTCAAGCACAGGATACACAGTATATAACTGGTAAGTACTACTATAGTTGATATAAACAAGCTGCTGTGTAGCCATGGGGGCAGTCATTCAAGCACAGGATACACAGTAGATAACAGATAAGTACTACTATAGTTGATATAAACAAGCTTCTGTGTAGCCATGGGGGCAGTCATTCATGCACAGGATACACAGTAGATAACCAATAAGTACTACTATAGTTTATATAAACAAGCTGCTGTGTAGCCATGGGGGCAGCCCTCTAAGCTGGAAAAAAGGCATAGTTATATAGCAGATAAAGGATGAAACACTATTGGATTGGACATGGCTTACCTGTTGTATCTAATGTAATCTGTGCCCTTTCTCCTTGTTTTCCAGCAGCTGAATGGCCGCCCCCATAACTACACAGCAACTTGTTTATATAAACTATAGTAATCTTTCTGAAGCAAACACACCACTTTTACCAATGCATGCGAACAGTATATTATACTTAAAAATGCTTTCCGTTTTTGGTGTTACAGTTCCTTCTGTATTTTCCTTATTGATTGAAAGAAGACGGCATGCAATGCATTTTATCACTGCCAAAGCTCAAAAATATATAAACCACATCCTTTGGTAATTCTAAACCAAAATCAGTTATCAAACTACATAAACCAAAAACAACTGGAAAACCTAAAACATCTACACTAATGGCAAATAGCTGTAAAATAGCTCTTAAATACAACCCTGCCGTATTCTTCTTCATAGAAGTTCTTAAATCTGATTTGATTATTTGTGCCGAGACGAAGTCTGTACAACTGTGCGACTCCGACTTCGGATACCCCAAATTGCTTCCTACTCGACTCCACAGCTCTGCAGAAGACTGCTGTGAGCTCAAAGTGGATTTTCAGTTTTTGGGTTAGAGGTGAAGCAGAAATAACAGAACTTTGACTGCGGGCCTGATATTGTATCCGGCAGTGTCCAAATAATTGTTCAGTTCTCAGGAAAGGACCACATTCATTGGCCAGTTTCCCTTTGCCATTTTCGAGACACCCTCTTTAGATTCCATTTTAAGGCAAATGTCATTCCAGGCACTGGGGCGTGTATGCACATGGAACAAATTTCAACATGAAAACTTTCAAATTTTTGCAGCAAAATCCACTCCATGTTGGCACACAGGCTGATGCTATATCGGTCAGTGCACGTACACCGTGGAGAGGATGGCAGTTGATCAGTTCTTTCTCCGGCCGGCATATAAATGCAGGAGGAAAAACAGCCTGGTTTGGAATCAGTGTTTTGGTCCTTGTTAAAGATGGGAGTGTTTTCAGATAGCATTGACCCATATATGCAAGTTTAAAGTGATAACGACACATTCCTATAAAAATCTGAGGAATGTGTCCATATATAGCAGGTACTGCACGCCGATAGCTGCCACTAAAAGCCCTCTCCAGCCTCATGAACCTATGTGAAGCCGACCCTCTGACACCACTAATGGATCTTCTGCATTGCTTGGGGGCAGAGCAATCCTTCCATAGGCTGCATTCCGGTTTTCATTTGTAATTAGCCAGTAGAAGGATTTTGCCACCACTGACACTGAAACAACACAGAAGATCATTTAGCAGTGTCAGATTGTCCGAAGGTTTGTGGGGCTGGGGGTGGCTTTGTGAGGCCTTTAAGTGGACACTATTCAGCGTGCAGCACCTCTTAGATATGGAGATGTTCCTATGATTATTATTGGAACATGCTGATATCGCTTTAAGTCATGTATGCCTGTTAGCAACCACCATTGGGAACCACTTCTGACAAGTCAATATAGGTGACTTGATTATCTAAAAGTACTCTGTACACAGCTTAGCAGAAAAATTTGTAAAGTAAGTTGGTGTTTATTAATACATAATTTGAATACACTTGTTTTATCATGGCAAGATCATGCTGGTTCCAATGAGAGAGCAGTGCTCAGGCGTTTTGTGTTTCTGTTTAAAGGAAAATTCAACCCCCCATATAATTATACCCCCTACCCTAAATAGTCCCTCCTACCCTACATAGTCCCCCCCTCCCTGCTCCCACCCACACAGGTGATAAGTCCATTAATTACCACATATGCAGTAATTACCACTCGTTACAGAGTAAGTTCTTTGGAGCTCAAGGGCACCATCTTCACCACTTTGCAGATCTTCGGCTATTTCTGTCGCTTTCGGTGCATGCGCAGTTGTCAGGAACAGGAAGTTTGCTTCAGCTGCGCATGCACCGATATGCATCTTACTATCCGAAGATCAATGAAGCGGTGAAGATGGAGCCCGTGAGCTCCACAGTGCTATTGATGGAGTTCTCACCTGTGCGGGTGGGAGCAGGGAAGGAGGGACTGTAGGGTAGGGGGTAGTGGGTTTTATTATATGGGGAGTTGAATTCTCCTTTATGCTTTCAGTAGGTTCTACAATTAAATGGATGAAGTTTTCATAATTCGTTTCTGTCCCCAGTTCTAACCATTCAAAAAATACATATTTGGTTTGGTTTTTCACTTCGTGTCTATTCAGAAATTCACTTTGTGGAATCTGATCACGTTTGAAGCTAAAATCATTAGGAAACTGTGTCCTGCATTGACTTCGGCCGCTGTTATACAGTTGTGCTCATAAGTTTACACACCCTGGCAGAATATATGATTTCTTAACCATTTTTCAGAGAATTTGAATGATAGGACAAAAACTTTTCTTTCATTCATGGTTAGTGGTTGGCTGAAGCCATTTATTGTCAGACAACTGTGTTTACTCTTATTAATAATCATAATCACTACACAAATGACCCTGATCAAAAGTTTACATACCCTGGTTATTTGGCATGATAACAAGCACACAACTTGACACAAAATGGTTAGAATGGCTATTAAAGGTAACATCTTCACCAGTGATCTGTTTGCTTGTAATTAGTGGGTGTTTATAAAAGGTCAGTGACTTTCTGGACTCCTGACAGACCCTTGTATCTTTCATCCAGTGCTGCACTGATGTTTTTTGGATTCTAAGTCATGGGGAAAGCAAAACAATTGCGGGAAAAGGTAGTTGGAACTCTTTAAAACAAGAAACAGATATAAGAAAATATCAAAGGAATTGAGAATGCCAATCAGCAGTGTTCAAACTCTAGTAAAGAAGTGGAAAATTAGGGGTTTTGTTGAAACCAAAAATAAAACTAACATTTCAGACACAACTGCCAGAAAAATTGTTCGGGATGCAAGAAAAAACCCACAAATAACTTCATGAAATACACAAAAATGTGCACTCATCAGCCAGGAAGCTGTACTTGGACATTCCAACATGACAATGATCCAAAACACAAGGCCAAGTTGGCCTGTCATTGGCTACAGCAAAATAAAGTGAAGGTTCTGGAGTGGCCATCTCCGTTTCCTGACCTCAATATCATTGAGCCACTCTGAGGTGACCTCAAATGTGCAGTTCATGCAGGACAGACCAAGAATTTACGGGAACTGGAGGCTTTTTGCCAGGAAGAATGGGCAGATTTACTATCTGAGAAGATAAAGAGCCTCATCCACAACTACCACATAAGACTTCAAGCTGTCATTGATGTTAAAGGGACCAATACATGGTATTAAGAACTGGGGTTTGTAAATTTTTGATCAGGGTCATTTGGGTAGTTTGTGTAGTGACTCACTAAGGAGTAAAGGAGTAAACACAGTAGTTTACCAATAAATGGCTTCAGCCAACCACCAACCAAAGGTGAAAGTTTTTGTGTTATCATTCATATTCTCTGAAAATGCTCACTCTCTCTCTCTCTCTCTCTCTCTCTCTCTCTCTCTCTCTCTCTCTCTCTCTCTCTCTCTCTCTCTCTCTCTCTCTCTCTCTCTCTCTCTCTCTCTCGATCTTGCTGCTTAGTCATCAGTGCCTAATAACTGTTGTGTGCAAGTGCTTTACTTTGATCTGCCAGTAAATTGGGGGAAAGGGAGTCATTGATGTGCATACAGCCTTTTAGGAAAGCAGGCACGCTTGTTGCATACTCAGTAGCAACTAGTGCTTTTGTCCAAGACCATTTTTCCTGAGAACATCTTAAATTCTTTTTTTCAAGTTTCATACAAGTTTTCTATTTGTATAACTTATACAAGAGGACAGGTCCCTGCACATGTTGATGTCCCCATTTGTTTGGATGGATCTTTGCAGGTTTCAACTTGCAAATGTGTTGAAAAAAATACACGAAAAATACTGATGGAAAAAAAACAGCAGATCCCAAGAAAATAGTGGGTTTTTTCTTAAAAAAAATATAGTTTTTTTGCTGCTCCGTAATTACAGAAAATAATAGAGATGATGTAAATATCCTATTTTTTGTTTTATTGATGGATGAATCAGACCTGCTTAGCTAAAGATTTGCGAAACGGCAAAAGAGTCACCAAATACAAGTCAATGGGCTTCAAGCCGCACACCTTTTTTTTCCTACTCTCCATTTTAGTCTACGGGAGTATTTTTTTTGGTGAATCAATTTCCCCCAAACACTATGCGATACGTTTGAAGCGGACTTAAATATTAGGGTCTTCTTTTGACTCAAAATTAATTGGAATATTACTTAGAAAAAACTTTATTAAATGCAAGATGGTGTTTTTAGCATAACTTCAGGGATGGGGTGGATCTATATGTTCCCTGGCATGTGGAAAAATAACTGAAAGCCTTATGGACCATATAGATTGTGGTAGACAGATGATATTTGGTCATTGGTCCCCTACACAGAGGTAGTGTATCGGGTTAGCTCTGCTTAGACGCATGTCTTTGCACTTGGCCAGTACTTTCTATAGGGGTTTTAGAAAATGGCTGGTTAATGGTAATCTACAGCTAGTAACAATTTGGATGAAGGAGGGCATGCTGCCTTGTAAGTGAGCTTGAAAGTAGTAATTTCTTCTTTTTTTAGGAAGGTGAATGTAGAGAAGAAGTGAACATGGTGATTCAAAAATCGCCTGGGACTCTGAATAGCTGCCCCATTTCACTCCTAAATCAGCATATTCCAACAGAATTGTCACAGCTAAAGGTATGCCACACCATTTTGCATTTAATAAAACCAGATTTATTTGGAGCAGTTTAAAAGTTAAGCCTTTGAAGGGTAGGTTCCTGGAAATATTAGCATTGCTTGGTCCTACTCTTCAGCCCTCAAGTGGAGCAGTGCAGGGCTTTTTATTTCTGCTATTCTTTGTGACCACCAGTACTGGCTAACCTTGTTAATGAGTATGCCTGGGAAAAAAAAGAATATGGTTTATTTGTGATAAGTTGACAACCTACAGGTGTGGGATAATGCAGAGTACTAAGGCTACCACTTTTTGGGATTTGCCCGAATCCTTTGTGAAAGATTTGTCCGAATACATTTGCATATGTAAATGTAAAAAAAAAAAAAGGTGGGGAAAATGTTTAACTTCCTTCCAAAAAGTCATGTAATTTACCTTTCCACACCTAATTTACATAAGCAAATTAGAAGTCGGTTCGGGCCATGTACAAGAATTCGATCAAATCGAATCCTGATTAAAAACGCAGAATCCTGTCCCAATTCCAAACCGAATCCTTGCTTTGGTGGATCCCTAATAAAAATACATACATACATACATATTTAAATAGGACAAATTGAATTGGCAGCTTACAGAGTTTTTAATATCATAATACTTTATTTAGAGGCAACACACTCCAGGATAATAGATTACATGCATTTTACTTGTAGTTTTTAATGTTTTCTAGAGATTTTGTACATTCATTTTACCCAAAATCCCAACTACAGTCATGTAGGTGTGTAATTAATGTTTGTTATTCTGAGCCCTTGCCCTTTCATAGATACCTCTACTTCTGTCTCATATATAAATAAAGTCAATCTGCTGTGTTTAAGGGATTTTTGTATATTCACACAATCTCTCTTTATCTTTAAAAAGTGCAATATTCATTTATAGGACAATGTAGACAGGTCTTCAACCTTATTTACATTTTTTTCTCATGTGAAGTTATCTGGTTGCTAAGATATTTTTTTTTTTATCAATCTTCAGGAACACCGTTTAGTATTCTCAAATTTCTCTGATTTTTCTGTTACCGTTGCTGACTTGTGGGTTGATGCTGTAATATAATGCATCCATTTTCTCCAGTGGAAATTCTATGCAAATATCCATTTAATCAACTTTTTTTTTAGGGATTTAATATTTATTTGGAGCAAACTTCAGCTGAAAATGAACTCCTCAAAGCAAGCCTTTGTCGAGCAGTGCTATCAGATGTTAAGGATAGCAACCAACATTAAAGTCATCTTCCCTCTCATAAAAACAATCTTAAATGAAGTAAGTATTTACTCACAGCAGTATAAATGTACGGTCCACATGCATAGTACAGGTATGGGACCTGTTCTCCCAGAATGCTCAGGATCTGGGGTTTTCCAGATAATTGATCTGTCTGTCTTACGTCTACTAGAAAATCATGTAAACATTAAAGGAGAATTCAACTCCGCCATGCTAAAATCCCTCCCCTGTGTTGTCCTCCCCCCACCCCCGGCCTATCTCCTGTTGAGTTCACGGCATCCATGTTTGTCTGTGCACTCTTCTTCTAACGGATCCCATACCTGTAACTGTTTAAAGAGAAATATTCAGTATTTATCTGCTGTATTCTTTTATATGATGCTAGGAATTTTCAAAAATAACACTAGGGATGCACAAAATCCATAATTTGGGATTTAGCAGCATATTTTTGTAAAATTGGCAAGTTCAGTTATCCAGATTTATAAAATGACATTATTATATGGGTTTGGATTTGATTCAGCCAAACACTTCAGAACTTCAGAAAGTTCATTCGTGACGATGCATAGATGTAGAAAATGCATATTTTTGTTGTTTGCCATCCTGTTCTTCTTGGAAAAAGTCTATATTCAGCAATGGGTATTGGAACCCCTATTTCAGTGACAGAAAGAAACTATCTATTTTTCTAAAAACAATTTGAGTATTTGTAATTTTTAAGATGCTTGGCTTCTATCCAAATGTGCACACACTCATAAACTTATTTTATTGCAGGTTGGAGAATTGGGTGTGCAGTTGGCCGTCGAGCTTTGTGGATGTGCTTTGCAACTAGACCTTCACGATAACCCAGAAATCAAGTCTTTAATTTATAAAACTATTGCTTACCTTTTGCCCACAGACTTGGAGATCTGCAGGGTTTGCGCTTTATCGGTCTTCTTCTTGGAGAGGACCATAGATTCCTATGCTGCTGTTCAACGTTTGTATAAATGTTCAGACGAGGATTATAATGAATTTCTGAGCTGTGTTGAAAACAGAGTGCGGTTTGAAATGCTTCCAATTCTAAAGAAAGGGTTGATATTTGATCCAGAGTTTTGGAATTTCTCTATGATTGAGGAAAAATGTGCTTCTTTCCTTGGGGAAAATAACCCCCCAGAATCATGTAATTCAAATACACTGGATACTGAAGTTGTGGACTTAAGAAATGGGGACATTAAACAGGGAGAATCCAGGAGCACCAGATCAAAAATCTCTCTTGTTAAAAATAGAATTTCTCCAATGCTTGGCTCTTACAAGATCGATCATAATGTTCCCGTTCATCAATGTACCCTGTGCAACAAGGTGATTCTCGGTGGCCATATTTTCCGACATGCTCTGGCTCATCAAAAAAAAGGCTGCTTTTCTTGTGTTTTATGCTCCAGAAAGTTCAGAAATCGTGTTAAAATTCTTAAACATTTAAAGAACCACATAAAGAAAATGCAGGTTCAGCCAATGGCTTCACTTGACACTGCTTCTGATGGTTTATCAGAATCAACCTCGTGTGGAGAAACATCATGCTTGGAAAATGGAAATTCTAGTAGTTCTGCCACCGATGTATTAACTGTTGCTCCAGCCGTAAATATGACGTATGAGGAATCTCTTCATACCGTTGTTCCTGTTGAAAATCACACAACCGATCGTGATATTCAAGCAGATGTAAATGATTCAGAAGACACAGGTGGTGTCGTGCCCAATGCTGACAACGGTGTCTCTGAATGTATGAAAATAAATGGGTCTTTGTGTTTGGTTACTGCAAAACAGGCAGCGAATGAGCAAGGTGTTTATAAATGCCCAGCTCGGGGCTGTATACGTCTTTTTAAAAAGATACGGTCTCTTAACAAGCACGCCAGGATAGCCCACCCAACTGATACAAGAGTCCAGCAACATTTAATGAAACACAACAAGGGAAAATGCCGCTTCTGTCAGAGAATGTTTGCCGATTCCAAACACTTTTTCGATCACATGAAAAGACATGTTTATCCCGAGGTCTATTTCTGCCAGCATTTAAACTGCAATAAACGATTCAAACTAGTGACCCACCTGGCAGAACACCTGCTTAGCCATGAATCATTCCAAGCTCAGTGTAGCTTTGTTAACTGCTGTGAAATTTTTAATGAACTGTCGACACTTTATGCACATGAAGCTCTGCACTATAATTTGAATCCCTGTGAAGCTGCCACTAGTTATCCTGATGTGGAGGCCGTAGCCAGTGTTCCTACTTCCAGTGCTTCAGTAGATAATTCTCATTTAGATCAGGTTCAGTCGGGTGGCTGTACAAAGGACCATGTTCTTGCAGAAAATGCATCCTTGGGGGAATTGCAGGACTTCATGGACACTTACAATCACTTCTCTAGGTTTTCTAAAGGAAAGAAATCTGTTGAGGACCAAACAGAAGTAGTAGACTTACCAGTACCTGTTTGGAAAGCAAGAAAGGACACAGTCGAACCAAAGACCTATACTCAAACAGAGAAAAAAGTAAATGGTGATGTTCAGAATGTTAATAGACATTCACCAGAAAGTGAGACAGATCAGGTGCAGCCTCCTGAGCAAGGAAAACTGGCACAAAGTGAACTTGCAAATGGAAACAGTCTGGACAAACGTAACATGGCAGAGCAGACTGCAGGGCAAACGCCTTGCTTGCTGGATACCAAACCACCTAACGCAGAGACTGTCACAAAAGAGAGTTTGTTTACAGATGATGCGCAGGATATCTCTGAAGAAAAAAGTGCTGCTGAGTTTTCCTGTTCCAGGTCTCCAAGCTCTCCTCTTACAACATATGGTAGGACTCCCAAGGCGCCATTTGTCAGGCCTTTGCCTCCGAGTTATCTAGATGAACAATATATCAGTATGCCGAAGCGGAGAAAAACTGCTGTTGAACGGGCATCTGAAAATGACAACGTTTCTAAAAAATCTGTGGTGAGATTCAGATGTGGAAAGTGCCTAACTAATTACTCAAGCTCAGAAGCACTTAACGAGCACACAGCACAAAACAAATGTCAGCTTTATTTTGGTTTTGACTCCGATGATGAAAGTAAGTTGCCTTTTTTTCTTTTAAATATGTATAGCTCTCCTGTTTTTATGGTGAAGCATAAATAAACCTTGTTCAAGCCACATCTGTAACTAAACTAATCTTAAGCCCACTCCATATTGATTCTTGCCCTAGTTTAAATCCTTGCTGTACCTACATATAGAACTTAGATTTAGATTTGGATTCTATTGTCCTCACCATGTTATCCCTCTAGCACTTATCTTAGTGTTACATTCTGACTCTTACCATCGTTTGTCTTTTTCATTTCCCTCAACCCCATCTTCTATTTTTCATTCAGATTTTTTTTATGTTTTTAAAAATTTCTTAATCTGCTTTGATCCTTTTTGCCATCACGTCTGCCATTGCTTGCTTTCTTCCACCAACCTAATGCACTCCACTTTTCTTTCTCATTTACTACTTTATTCTTCATTTCTTTCATTCTTTGACCGTTGAAGGTAGAAAAGTTGTAGGACTAACACGAGGGTGGACCTTTTGTCCTTGTGTTGGTCCTACAACTTTTCTACCTTCAGCTATCTCTGTTCTACTTTATATCCTCACGCTGCCTCTTTCACTTTTACTTTATTTTTTGTCATCCATTTTTTCCCATAATTCCTTTTAATTTCCCTAAATTCTGTTTTGCCATTTCTCCTCTGTGAATCCAGCATGTTAGCTTCTCATCTGATACCCCAGTTTTCTTGGGTAGGAGGGGTTTGCCATTAAAGTGAGAAATTACTAGACGGTGTCTGGTAGCAATATACAAAATAC
>CM044434.1:13595331-13606105 GCA_024363595.1 Xenopus borealis | reverse complement strand
ATACATAGTTATCATATCATCCCTTAAGCACCTCTTCTACAATTTGGCCAGTCTTTCCTCTTTGCTAAGATTTTCCATACCTTTTACCAGCATGGTTGCCCTTCACTGGACCCTTTCTAATTCAATAATGTTATGAGTGATGGAGGCCAAAACTGTCTGGCATATTCTAGATGGGGCCTTACCAGTGCTCTCTAAAGTGGAAGAATGTAAAAGTGGAACAAATACCT
This sequence comes from Xenopus borealis, assembly GCA_024363595.1. Taxonomy (NCBI): domain Eukaryota; kingdom Metazoa; phylum Chordata; class Amphibia; order Anura; family Pipidae; genus Xenopus; species Xenopus borealis. The sequence goes on along the minus strand of CM044434.1, from coordinate 13,605,878 downwards.
CAAATACATTTTTTTGGAATCTCTATTTCAATCACCTACTCTACCCATTTGATCAGTACCGTCAGTGTATACCACAGCACTGATGTTCAGATTCCTTGACTGGGGTAAGGAAATCACTGATTGTTGTATTCATTAACTTCTATAATTAGATCCGGTCCTTTTCTTTTTATTAAGTTGTAAAACACAACTTTCAGAAAATCATTACATAGCTGCTCACAAATCCGTGCTTCTGAATAATATTAAGCCTTACAGTACTCAACAAATGAATTATTGACATTTCAAGGATCAGATGTAATTCCTCCTTCATTTCCAACTTAATTATCTGACTTCTTTAAATTTTATTGGTTTTGGAATAGAAGCTTTTTTTTGTACAGAACAACCGCTACGATTTATTCTTGTAAAACCTAATTTTTCAAATTTCCAGCAGAGTTCACTATAATCTTGTCATCTGCAGTTTATTCTTGGGGCTTGATCATGGTCAGACACAATGGGCATCTACGGATGCCTTAATCACTTCATGTCTGAAGACTGCTGCCCATATAAAAACCAGCATTATTTATATTTACAAAAGAACCAATGCAGAGTAGTTTTTGCCATCCTATAGTGGAGGTATTAAGCTAGTAATGCAGTTGATTTGCTGCTTGGTCATAAAACCTTTTGGGTAACTATTGTATTTCTATTGTAGGCAGGTCAGCAGATGATCAGTAGCAAAATAACAGGGATACCATGTCTTCAGTTGAAAACACAGATTTCTTCAGGCAATTTTTCCGAACATAAAGATGATAGAAACATAGTTCATTAGCATTTCCACAGTATACATTTACAACTTTCCACAGTATACATTTACAACTTTTCCCCTCTCTTTGGGGGTTTCACCATTCAGGGTGACTCCCAAATTCTGAAATATTCAGGCTTCTCACTAAGCCCCTTTTACAACCCCCTCCAGGCATATCAACACGCCAACCACTGCATACTGTAGCACTACTCCTCCTTCCAGAACAAGGAGTTCTTCAGGGACCCCCACCCTCCTTCAGTACAAGAACGTGTCCCAGGATTGTGAAGTGTAATCCCACACTTCGTGATCTGCAACATAATCCGCTTTTCTACCCCTAACTGTACAGCTTTAAAAGCCTAAATGGAGTATAGAATGGAGAGCCCATCCTGCTCTCCTCCATTCACCTCAGGGGCCCATTTATCCAGCTTTTTCTAAGCTGGCAAATAAAATATCCTTACTGCAGCAATACACAGTTTTCCCTGGACTTCAACTGTTTGCCACACTACACAAAATCATCATTGTGTTGAACACCTCTCTTATAGCATGAATTGTTCCATGTCATATTTTATGTAGGGATACAGGAACATCATGCTATCAGTCCACCCATAGACTTGATTTGATATAATATAACTGTGTGCCTTTTTTAGGGATGCCCTTCTGCCTAGACTCTGCCAGGAAGATGGTGGTCCTGCTCAAGACCTTAACCCAAGTAGAATGTCCTGCCCCACTCATTTTGTACTTTTGGATTGGGAGTCACACTCACCTCATATCTATCACAGAGCATTTAGCTTACAAAACTATTGAGCTTTTCAGTGATCTTCAAGTTGTATTTGCCTTAAAGTTCTCTGTAGATAGTGCTGCACACTGTCTAGAGAGGAGCATCTAACCTTTTGGGAATGGATTTACCATAGTCCTACCTAAAGCTGTTCCACACTTTATTTGCTTTGTTCTGACTCTTTATTGCATAGATATATACACATATACAGGTATATATCCAGAATGCTCAGGTCCTGGTGTTTTCCAGATAAGATGATTTGGATCTCCATATTTTGTCTTCTAAAAAATTATTTAAACATTACATAAATCTGATAGGATTGTTTTGCCTCCAATAAGGATTAAATGTATTTTAGCTGGGATCAAGTACAACAATTGGTTTTATTATTACAGAGGAAATAGATTTAAATTTTGTGAATTATTTGATCAAAATGGAATCTATTGGATATGGCCTTCCTGTTATTTGGAACTTTGACATTTGATAACGGCTTTGCAGATAATGGGGATCAAATGTTCCATGCCTGTATATATAAATATTATTATATGTTTGTTGCTAGTTATTACTCTCTGCTTGTTCATTGCTGTCTCCTGCACCTCTGTGGATTAGTGCAGACAATCCTTCTGGTTTCATTGAGCACATCTTTATACCTTCTTTTCATGGTTCTCCGGAGTGAGGACTCTTGCCTTTTAGCTTGAAACAAAAAAAAATGTGTTCAGGTGTGTTATCTCCTCTTCGCATTGTTTATAGGAAGCCATTTGCAATTCTCATCAATGCTGATGATAAAAACTGGGTCTGCAAGTTCCAAAGCTGTATTTTTATTTTAACCTGCTTGGTTGCAAGAGGCATGACATGAAAAGAAGGGTGTTAGACCAACTATATTCTATAAATATTCTTGAGACACCCAATACATACAGTTGAATATATATATTTTTCAATTTCAGCCTGTGGCTATAAACTGATGTTCTAATGTATTGGTCTTTGTTGACCAAATATATATAACAAAAAAAATACATTAAATTAAATATCATATTCACTGTTACTGTAAAGATGGCAACCACTGATGTCAATGGACAATGGCGGTTCCTAGGTCATCCTAGACTGTTCTACAAGTACACTCTGCAAATATGATTTCCTGGTATTGTACTTTGACTTGTAATACTGACTGTACTGCTATATGTGTGAGCTTGAACAGCAACATGTTTTACCCCCTGGAACCTAAACTAAACCTGACTGTACTTGAATAACCTAGTTCCTGTTTGATATTTAGTTTTCGTATCAAATATTTGGCCAAAAGCCCTGTAATTTCCCTAGTGTTCTTGTACATTTTTAATTTGTTGTTACAGATTAATACCAGTGACTTGTCATGCAGCCATAGTGATAGAACAGAAGCCATAAGGCTGTAATCCTATAACTATTTCCAACCACAGCTCTTTCCTTCATATTGGGCTTCAAATCACACTTAGCATATAGATATAATTGCCTCCTATTCTGTTTAGCCTGTCCCTCTGAAACAAAGTATAGCCTTCTGTATTTAACATCCAGTCATCTGACTCATTCAGTATTCAATATTGCATTTCTTATCCGGTGCTATTTACTTAAGCACACCCAATTTCTACCCAAGCTTCCTGCATTTGTGAACATACATCTAATAAGGCTACCCGTTTTTATATTGTTTTCATGTGACTTCCTTTCCCTATCATATTGTTCTACCCAATCCAGCTCAGCACCACCTTTCCTTGATACTATTCCCAGCCCTGTATCTAATTTGTCCTTTATGGTTTTTCACACTACACAAATTATTAGGCCTAGTTTTAAATTACTTGCAACTTGATATCCATCCTCTCCCTAAAACAGATTCACTATGACCAAGATACAGCTCATTGCTAATAACGACTGAAAATTCAGCTCAGCTTTCTGAAAACCAAAAGTCCTCCTCAATAAACTCTTGCTTTCTGCTCCCGTATGTAGCTCTGCCCTTCACAATATTTACCAGCGAATATATGAGAATGTCTGGAACTTTCCAATCACACAGGCATATGGGGTCCCATCAGCAGTAATATAAGATTCTTTCTAAGGAAGTAATGCTAAAATGGTCTTAAGCTTGCTACTTGTCTAGCAACCAATCAGCAGGTAGCATTTACTCTTTGGTTGCAATGGGTTACTAGGTGTAGACTTTTTATTACATTACCCTGTTAGTCTTAAAATCAAATTGAAAAAGGGAAACCCACCTGCATCTCTTACAAGAGAATGCTTGGTTGCTAGTTATATTTGTGCCTGATTGTTTTGTTTTTTAAATTGTGATTTTACTTAAAGTAGAAAAAAACCTCTAAAACCTCACAAATTACATTTTTGAAAAATGAAGCCCATAAGTGTAAAAAGCACAAGTAAAATCTTTAGCAACTATAGAAGCAGAAGTCAACAGGAAGTGTTCTTTGTAGCAATTGAAAAAACTTTATTTACTTTTTAAAACATTTTGGCTGGTAACTGTATGGAAATTATGAAAAAAGGATTTTGAGGCATTTGTATTTGTTCCGCATTTTTATTAATTTGTGCTTTTTATGTTCTGATTTTCAATAAATATAGAAAAATTCAAGTTTTTGAAATATGAGTTATGTCGAGGTTGAAAAAAAACTTAAACATTACACAAATATTCATAAATAAGGCATCCTCTAACTTTGAGCTCTGGTTGAGGTTTGTGCGTTTCAGTTTATGCATACATTTGTCTATAATATCAACAAACTAAACAATATTCAATGAACACACATTCATTGTTTTACCTTTGCATATTTCATTTAACTATATTTGTAAACCATATTTGTAAACCAGAGATTCAATTATTCCGTGAAATTGCAGCAAGACTAGGGAATTTAGGTAAAGATTACATTTATGAATATTCCAATGCTTAATGTAGCTGCAAAACTACTGCATGATGCATTTTAACAGGTTAGCATCAGTGTATTTGCTAAATGGATGGTATGTGTTTGGAAACTGTCCAAATGACAGTTTTGGAAATTGGTTTTATTCTTGTGATTAAAGTAAGTAATGAAGGTCACCACACAACTAAATATAAGATTTTGTGCATGTGATTGATTATACCGTCCACGTAATTCCTCTTGATTGAAAGATGAATGTTTATTTCTTGCTCTGAATTTATTTTCCATTTGTATTCTTAATTAAAACAAGCAAGAAAGATCGTTGTGGAATAACTTGGAGTGTTGATGATTACTTTGTTAAGTAGGACACATTTTTCATGACTGCGTTCCAGAGTGATACGTCTGGAAGGATGCTATTAATCTAAAGATATTTCAAGATAAATGTTTAGGCGATTCTACTTTTGAAAATATATTTAACAATCAATAAAGGTCTTGCATATTAGGTTATCTCACTCCCAAAGTCTTGATTGGTTTTGATAACATTTTTAAAGCATTTTAAGGCTTTTCCTTGATTTATTTATTACATTCATTCACTGGTGTAATTCTGTGTAAGCATGCTTCTTATACAGATTCACTCTAAGGGGCAGATTTACTATTGGTCGAATTTGAGGGTGAATTTATCCTCGAACTCAACCAATCGTATTGTGGTCGAATTGAAATCCTTCAATTTCGAATATCGAATTTGAAGGATTTTACCGCAATTCGAACAATCGAATCAGAATTTGATCGATAAAATCGTTCGAATCGAACAATTAAACTATTTTAACCATTCGATTGAATTTTTTTTATTCAATCAAAAATAATTAAAACCAATTCGGTAGGTTGAAACTGGCGAACTAGACAGTCGAATAAAAATTTAAAGGGCAAGCTATTCTACTGTTGAATATTTGAATAGAATTTTATTCGAATGATTCGAATAATTCGATTCGATCGAATTTTCAAAATTCAATGGTCGAAGTGGTCTTCAAAAACATTTGAAAATTCGAATCTTTTTGAAAATTATCTATGGCTGAGAGGCATTTCAGTTTATGTATGAGGAGAATCCAGAATGGTGTTTGAAATTATGCAAAAAAAAACACAGAAGCACAGTTCAAGAACATTCCATTACAACATTGACTGTGAATCATCAGCCTGCAAACACCTGCATGGACATCACAAGAAAGACAACTGGATGAGGAGTCATCTCTAGGAAAGCAAGGTTAGACTTAGCTAAAGATTGGAAATGTGAAGTGTTGTGTAGTTTTTAATATATCACAAAAACAGGTAGAGGCATGAGGACCTTTATTCGGAACTTATGGGATGGCTGTTTCCTGTAGAATTTGTTTTAACCAAAATGTTTATGATTTGCTTTTTCTCTTTTAAAATAATATAAATAATAAAACAGTACAGGTACCTTGTACTTATTATGCAGCGTAGCACGTAACCTGCATAAAGCCATATTGATAGTAATACATTTTTAGTTTTTTTATTTTTTTTAAGGAAAGACCCCATATCCAGAAAACCCTAATTTCCAAGTACATATTGTACTAAAATATCCGCTATTTATTTTACAAAAATTCTCTTATGGAAGATTCCTCATTAATGCTACTTTTGGACAGGGACAAGTTAAAATAACACTAAACTCATTTTTAAAAAAAATATATAGTTTTTTTAACGAGAATAAACAAAAACAGAGATAAATCTTTAAAATCGGTAAGTTTTTAGTAAGAAATTACTTACCGATTGTCTGGATGCGCTCTTCATCTGAGATGGCAATATGGCGACGATCCAACGTGCGGCGCTCCATTTCCTATAGACGGCAGGGAGGATAAATCAAGCGCTGCATGTTGGATCGTCGCCATATCACCATCTCGGAAGGGGAGCACATGCAGAGAATCAGTAAGTAATTTCTTATTAAAAACTTACAGATTTTAAAGATTTATCTCTGTTTTAGTTTATTTTCTTTAAAAAAACAATTAAAAATTTTTTGTTAGTGTTCCTTTAACTAACATTACAGGTCTTGCTATTGTTGCACACGTTTCTTTTAGAAATAGGTAATACCTATAGAAATAGGTAATATCTATACTGAACTAATTGCAGATTTTGCGATCACAGTAGTCTTGGTTTATAATGCTTGTTCAAGAAGTCATCCAAGTCACTCTGAAAGGCATTAATAGGATCTGCAATCATAACATCATGCAGCACTCAGCAGTGCATTCCTCAACCTCACTGTCCTCACCATGAGGAACCACCTTTACTTGTTCAATAAAAGTTAAATTCCTCTAAAGTGATGGTGTAAGAAATATATTGGTTCCTGGTGGTCGAGGGGAGTGGTGGGGTTGCCCACAGCGCCAATAGTGGGGACACACCAGCGATTATTGAATGTGGTGCGCTGATGCTTCCGGGTTTGATATCCGTCTGCGCCATGATGTCATCACACTATTAAACATTTATTGCCCAACATAAAAGTCTATTATTATAGTTCCCAGGTGCGATTCTTTTGTATTTGATCTGTGTTTGACCCTGCCTGACCCTGACCAACTCTTGTCTGCTGCCTGTCACGACTCCTGTCTCTATCTCGACCAGTCTGTCGGATCCCGTCTTTGGGGCAGATTCACTAAAGCGCAAAACTTCTAGCGCTAGCGCTAATTCGCCAGCGTGACGTCATTTTGCAACTTCGCAAATTCATGAACACGGACTCTGGCAAATTTTCGCTAGCGAAGTAGATAGACTTGCGCAACTTCGCACCCTTACGCCAGGCGAAGTTGTGCAATGATGAAGGATTGTAACTTCGCTATACGTTACTTGCACATGTAGGGCAATAGGACAACTTTGTTTAATTTATTAAAGGTTTCCTGGGATTGTGTAGTGGAATGTAGTGGCTGTAACATATACTTCTATTTTACGCTGAAGTTCCCGCCGTATGCAAATTAGGCTTCGCTAGCGTAACTGCTCTCTGCCTGGTGGGTGAACGGAAGCGCTACCTCGTTAACGTTCGCCGCCCTGAGCGCAAATTCGCACTTTAGTGAATTTGCGTAGCGCTGGCGAAAATTCACCTGGCGAAGTGCGGTGAACGCTAGCGAAGCTAACACTAGCGACTTTTCAGATCTTAGTGAATTAGCCCCTTTATCTGCCATTCCGTGTACCGACCTAGCCTGTGACCTTGACTATGATTCCTGCCTTTTATTCTGTACTGAGCTTCCTGAGTTGGTATCGACCCAGCCTGTCCTCAACTATGCTTCTATTCTTCGTTCCTGTTTGCATGTATGGTTCCCTTGCTGACCCATAACTCTCTCCCTTGTTTTCCCGCATTAAGACCTGGCGGCATCTGAGTAGCGGAGGGCTCCACTCAAGGCCAATGGCAGCTGCTAAAGGCAGAAGAGTGGGCTCAGACCAGAACCTTGATGTTGGTTCTGGGCTTGGGATTCCATATGTTACTTCATTTTTTTTATCTTTTTATGGGAAAAAACGTTTCCCTGTTATATATGTATAATGTGATCTAATTTACTTAAGTAAATCATGCCCTCTTGCAAGCATGTTCTCCGGGAAAAAGAACCCCAACCTTGATAGTCTACCCTCATTGTTTAACTCTTCCATTTATTTTACCAATCTAGTTGCACATCTTTTCACTCTCATGTATCCATTTTTTTAAAACTGCACTGCATACTCAAGATGATGGGGTGTTTGTGTCATAAGGGTAATGTGCAGCATTATCAGCATCCTTATAATTCTAAATTGATAGAACCATTTTTGTGCAGGATTCCTCATAATGATATCTCTTTACACCTGTGGAGACAATGAAACATTTAAACAGGCAGAGACAGATTGTGGTTTGGTTACTAAGTGCAAGGAATGTTATTATGAGCAACAAGGGCTCTAACATAAAGAGAATGTTGTGAGGCCAAAAGAAAACCATTACCAGGGGATTACATCTAAAGAGGTGTTAAGCAAACAGTGAAAGAACATTGACAGCCAATTGACTGAGTCACATCAGTTAAAAACATAAATAATCTTGCATTCCTCAAATGTGTTTGCAAGCATCTTTATCTCTATGGGGCAGGGGCCTTCCTCTCTGTCCTTCATCATGGCCTTAATCTTTATAAATGTGTGTTTATTTTGACTTGTCTGTTCCCTCTGTCCTTTCTGTACTAGTAGTTTTATTTGGGATGCTTGGGAACTATGGGTTTTCCAAATAAAATGGTCTTTCCATTAAAAAAATTATTTGTGTGAGATGTCCTTCTTGTAATTTGGTGCTTTCTGGATAAATGATGTCTGGATATGGGATCCCCTGTATTAACATATAAAAATATTAAATAAGCACAGCACTTTATTATTTTGGGATTCTATGGTGTGTCACAATTAAGAAACCAAAATAGTGTCTTTCATTTTAGGAGCAAGTGACCACATTTAGCACTCTCTGTTGTAAGAAAAATATGAAAACAGTGTTAGATAACAATTTAAATATAAGGACAGAGAAGCTCATTGCAGCATTGTTTTTAGTACTTAGTACAGTAGTAATTTTGGTCAAACTGCCCCACGATTTCAAATCAAAGTGAAGATATTGCACTGCAACAGTGGATTCGATTATCTTGAATAAATATCAAAGGGAAAAAAATATTTTATACAGATTATTATGGAAAAAGAACCATACTGTACATCAGGAAAAAAATCTTAATCAGTTTACATTTAAAAGGATTCTATCATGGGAAAATATCAGTTAATAGTGCTGCTGCAGCACAATCCTGCACTTTAATAAATCCAAGTTGTAAAAGAGCAGACACATTTTTTTATATTTAATTTTGAAATCTGACATGGGGCAAGATGTGTTGTTTCCCAGGTGCCCACAGTCATGTGTTCTGATAAGCTTCAGTCATTCTTTATTGCTGCACTGCAAGACTGATATCACCCCCTTTCCCCTCTAGCAGCCTATCAATAGAACAATGGGAATGTAACAGGATAACAGCTCCCGGATAGCTGCATTGCTAGGTATAGATATGAAGTTATGAGAATAGCACTCAGTAATCCAAGTCTCACTGTGACTCCTCCAGTTACACTGAGTAGGAGAAACAAAAGCTTATCTGAAAGTTATTCTATTGTGAAGTACCGGCTCTTTCTGAAAGAACAGGATTTGTCTGTTTGAAGGGCTGCATTGAGTAGCGCTCTGTTTCACATCCAAAATGGAGGTGCCCGGGGCTGCGCATTGATGTTGTTGCACCATGCTGTGTGTGTGCAACGTAACTGCACCAAAAATGGCATGAAAATTCAAAATGAAACGAACAATAAGATGCAGGTTCAACATCCAAAACTAGTATAATGCTGTATATGCTGACTCCTCGACTTTTGACCTTCTGCCGTGAAACTGACTATGATCCATTACTGCCTGCCCCATTCAGCAAGTCTGGCTGTTAGAGCAAAATGCCAACAATGAAGAAATGAAGCAATGTCTCAAAGTTAAGGGCAGTGACATGGCAACTTATGCTGACAATACTGCTTTGAATAAGGATTACAAAGGTCAGATCTAAAACCCAAGAGTTGTCTTTAGAGAGAGAGATTCAAAAGGGAGGTAATGTCCAGGGGTTAGATCAAAGTCAGTTTTGACAAAATATTGGTTAATGCCAACAAATTCCTGCTAGACCACTAAGTTCCAAAATCATATACACCTATCATTTATCATGGTCAACACAGGCATCTCCTATCACTACTACATTAAATATAACTAGGTTACAGGTACAACATTTTATCCCAGAAAAAAATCTGTAAAATGAATGAAGCGTTACATATAGTTAGCAAGGCAAGCAAAGAGCTCTCTCAGGAAAGGCCAAGTGATGCTGACATCTCGGTTTGAGAAACACAGTGCATGCTAGTATAGGGTTTCATTATGCCTATGAACAGAGGAGGCACTTTGAAGCTCAACTGCAGATGTTTCCTCTCACACATTTTTCTACCTCTTAGTAAGATGACATAATTTCAACCTAAGAAAGCTTAATGAAAGAGTATGCAAAACATGACTAATCCATCATCCCTCTTTTGGTTATTCTTTGGTAGAATTGATTTAAACAATACGACGTGCGTTAGTCTTCATCTA